>CM056049.1:213472614-213650151 GCA_029574335.1 Rana kukunoris | reverse complement strand
TCTGAGGCCGTATAATAGACCCTATGAATAAATTTTAGCTGAATGAAACGTTCTTTCGCAATATCATGAGGGGATGCACTGCTGCAATCCCTCCGACCAGTCCTCCCGACGTGAGGGCAGGCAGTCCCCTGCCAGGCCGAAAAGGCCCGTGTGCCCCGGCCCCCCCAGCACAGGTCAACCTAAAGTAAATAGAGAGAGCACCCCATCCACCAGCCGTGAAGTAAGAAGCCTCTCCACCGAGTGGGGCCACTTTAATAGGATCTGGAAACTGCGCTCTGATCGCGTGCCGAAGCTGAAGAAACCTGAAAAACATCCAGGGGAAGTCCAAACTTAGCTTTTAACACATCGAAGGAGAGCAAACGACCCTCCGGCATGACATCTCTCAGGGTTTTTAAACATTGTACCTGCCCACAGCTGCGGATCCGGTACAGTCCTCAAATGTGACAGGGATGGGTTGCCCCAGAGAGAATGTGGGGAGAAAGATCCGGCTCAACCAGAAGCCTCGAGACCTGACCCCACACCACAACCGTGGCCCTCATCGGTGCGGTAACCTGTGTACTAGCCCTGACCCCCCTATAACCAAATTACTCAATCCATCATAGGACCCCAATATGCTGCTTCAAGAGTGACCGATGGGTTAGTAGGGTCTTGTGCAAACCACCACCGAACAGACACTAGCACAAAGCCGCCCATAGTACTTTCTAAAGTTCGGGAAGGCTAAACCGCCCTCCGACAGGGGAGCTGGAGTATGGGTCTACCTACCCTCGGGACCGAGGCCTGCCAAACAAATGAACCCACCGCTTGGTCTAGCTTGTCAAAGAAAGACTTATGGATAGTCAACCGGCGTGTTCTGAAGCGTATAGGAACTTGGGGAGAAAGGACATTTTAACCAGGTAACCCTGCCTAACCGGAGTGAGAGGCAGGGTCTTCCAACCGAGCACCTATGGAGAAACTTCTGGAGAACAGGTTTCACATTGGCCTCAATATATTCAGACAGGTTTCTGCGAACCATGATGCCCAGATATTTAAAGCTGTCAACCCACTGAAGCGCCGGCAGATCGTCGGAGGGAGTGACCTAGTCAGAGGAAACAGGACCGACTTGTCCCAGTTGATCCGAATACCCGCAAACCTGCTAAACAAACAAACCTATCAATAATCGAGAGGGCACAGAGAGCTGCGCGAGTCATTAAGGTAAGGAGTTGTCGTCTGCATACATAGACACCCGTTCAACCACAGAGCAGATCGTGATACCAGAGACCTCAGGGCGGAGCGAAGCATAATAGCCAAGGGGCGATGGCTAGGGCGAATAGGACCGGGAGAGGGGCACCCCTGTCTTGTAACATCGGTAGCGGAAGGATGCAGAGAGGGAGCAATTCGTCCGGACTCACGCAGTCGGGTTGGCGTACAGCATCCTAAGCCAGGAGATGAATTGCGGACCTAGCCAAATCTTCGTAAAACCTCCCATAGATATTCCCACTCCACCGAGTCAAAGGCCTTTTCGGCGTCAAGGGAGGCAATCACCTCATCTCCCCCCCTCCCAGCCACCCGTCAATAACCGTGAACACCTCCGCAAATTTATGTCCGTTCCTTTGCCCGCATGAATCCAGTCTGATCCCCGTTAATCACGGAGAGTATCACCGCCCCGAGCCGATTCGCCAATACCTTAGTGAATATCTTCGCATCGACATTCAATAACGAAATCGGGCCTGTACGATAGCAGAGAGTGGTCCTTCCCTGGTTTGGGAATCACCACAACAACTGCCCGCTGCATGGAAGGGGCAACGAGTGTCTCCGGAGGGAGGTCAGCAGGGCCCCCCGATACCGCGCTCCCAGGCCAGCAGCACCGTGTCCTGAAGAATTCGGCCGCAGACCGTCATCTCCGGGGGTCTTCCCCCCCTGCAAGGAGGCGATCGCCACCTGGATCTCTTTCAAGTGACCGGAGCGTCCAGCGACGCGCCGGCTCCCTCCGAAAGAGCGGGAAGACCAGGCCATCTAAGAAGGTGTGTAGTTCCTCGGGCGAGTAATCAACTCTAGATGAATACAGTCCTTCATAGTAGGCAGCAAAGCAGGCGTTTATTTCACTCGGGTCGGACAACAGGTCCCCGGACGCACTCCGGATGCTGGCAATAGGGACAGAGTTGGTCGGGTCTCTAGAGATCCATGCCAACAGCCGCCCCGTCTTTTCCCCCTGTTCGAACACTCTCTGAGACTGATAGAGGAGCTGCTTCTTTGCAGCCGACAGTCCTAAGGAGCTGAACCTCTCGTACCGCCACGTGGAGATCCACCCTCCGCTGCTCCCCACCGCCTCTACGTATTGTGTTTCCAGTAATCGAGCCCTGTCTTCCGCCTGGGCAAGTGGGCCCGGGAGAGCGAGCAGACTGGATAAGGGACTGTACTTATTCCTAACAAAAGTTTTAACCCCTCCCAGCGCTCCGGAGATTCATCTCCCAGCATCGGAGGACCAGTACTCCGGCTATACAGGATTCCATTTTCAGGTTCTATCCTATCATCGGACACCCAGTACCTCGAGAGACGCCAAAGGCTGCCACTCGGGGCAAGACCAGTATGCAACCGAAGGAGAATGGGGGCATGGTCTGAAATCCCCCTAGGGAGCACAGAGATCTCTTGCACTTTAGTTAAGATGGGGCTGCTGGCATACAGAAGGTCGATTCGCGACATGGCTGCGTGAGTGCTGAGCTACAGGTAAAGCTTTTAATCCCTGGATTTCTCCACCTCCAAACATCCGTAAGGCCAACGGCCTCCGCCCACCGGGAAGCGGGGAGTCAACCGCAGGCCCCAGAGGACATCCTGTCTAAGTTCGGGCAGGGCACCATATGAAATCCCCAGCTAAGAGGACCGCAGTGGCGGAATAGGACGCCACTAGCTGGATAATCTTATTGAGGAGTCCAATAGTAGCAGGGGGGGGATTATATAGGCCCACCAAAACCATCGTAAACCAGCCAGTACGGCATGTATCACCACATAATTACCCTCTATCCAAATGCAGGTCTAGTAGCGTAAACAGTAGGGACTTACGGATTAGGATGCTAACTCCCCTGGCCCTACTCGAGTGGGTGGCATGATAGTAGTGCCCAACCCACGTTTACGCAGGCTAAGTATCCTGCCACCCACTAGATGCGTCTCTTGTAGAATACAAACGTCCGGGGAGTATGCTGAAGAAATTTTAAAAACCAACCCCTCTAATTTTTGAGTTGAGCCCCCGGACATTCCATGAGACTATCGAGAGGGAAGCCATTGTAAAACAGGGAGAAATAAAAATAGAATAAAGAAACAAAAAGGGGACAGGGAGGTAACAGACACCTGCGGCCATATCCCGGGGCACAATGTAGGTGGACCACCGCCCCCCTCCCCCAAACTGCACATGTACACATCTGGATCCAAGAATATTATCTATTCCTACAAACAGCAACAGAACACATAAAAGAAAAGGAAAACCAAAAGAAAACTTACAGTATTAACATCCCCAACTCCCCCCAACCCTGTACATTCGTTAAAAACCAGAATGCACCTGGATCCCCCCAACAAAAGTGATTAAAGACACATAGACGTGAACATCAATCAAGCAGGCAAGTGCAATCCGAGCACTAGGTGCACAGGCAAACAGCAGAGGTGCCGCCAACAAGCGGGACTCAAAGAAATAAGCAATCACCTGGCGTGCCAGGGCACACAGTACTTAGCTGGAGTCCTGACAGTGACAAGCAGCGGGTGGCCATGAGCCACATCAGTCACATATAGATAGGCCATCCCCGGGGCAGAGCAAACCCCGGCAGTCCCACAGGGCGGCTCGTACAGCTCCGTTCTGCATCATGGCCCAAACAGTGAAGCATAATAACATAAACAACCTCCCCTGTCCCCGCCGGATCCTGCAATCGCCGCCACCCCCCTCCCCCCAGGGTAAGTCTCGGAGCTCTCAATCCTCCAGTGTAGACAGGAGTCACCAGAACAAATATCCAGTGCGATCAATCCCAGGAGAGAGGAGTGGTAAGTGGTAATAATAATAATAGTACTATCGGGCCACAGCAAATTCCCCTCCCCTCCCAAGTCAGACACCAAAGACAGGCAAGGATGTGAGGTACCAGGACTGGCCGCACCCCATCAGGAGGCCTCCAACAGTTTTCAGGGCCCAGGGAGAAAGATAGGAGGGCAAAGTCCCCATCCCAGGGGGATACCGAGGCAAGCAGAAAAAACAGCCAGACAGGGTACTACTTCACGGACCATCAAACAGTAGCTCAGGCTCGGCAGGGTGTCAATCCATCTAGCAGCCTCCTCTGGTACGGTGAAGAATCGAACGGTCTCGCCATCCATTACCCGCAGGCGTGCTGGGAACATCATGCTGTACTTCACTTCCGGGCACGGATGACAGGATCTAAATTTTCCGTCCGCCTTCCGCCTCTTCTGCGTATCCACCGCAAAGTCCGGGAAGAACATGATCTTGGTGGCCTCAAACCGGACAGCCTCAATCTTCCGTGCCTCCCGCAGAACTAGAACCGGTCTCTGAAGTTCAGCAGTTTTAAAGATGAAAGTGCGCGGGGGGCACCAGGGGGACCGCGAGCAGCCCGCATCCTGTGTGCTCTCTCCACTACGAAGTGTGCAGAGAATGCAGCCTGGGGAACAGCCCACGGAGGAGCCGCTCAGTAAAGGCCGGAGCATCCGAACCCCATCCGAGCCCTCCGGGAGCCGACAATCCGCAAATTGGTTGCGCCTTTCCTGTTCTCGGCGTCCTCAGACTTGGCTTCCCAGGTGTTTAAGCCTGACTTGCAGCACCGTGTGGAGCGTGCAGTATGGTCATGTAGTACATCCTCAGCTTCTCCCAGCCGGCGCTCCGTCTCCGCCACGCGCCCCCAGTATCTTATCCTGGTCCCTCCGCATGAGACCCATCTCTGCCTGGAGGGAGTCGATTTTTGCCGTCAGTGCTGCCTGGCAGCCATTGATAGCCTGCATCAGGGCCGAGAAATTTGCGTCTGCTGCGATGATAGCCGGTCCAGCTTCAGCCGTCTGTGTCGCCATGTTGGGGTCTTCCTCCACGTGCGCGGCCGCAGCTGAGGGGGGATGAGACGATCGGCTATTCACGGCCGCCCGGAAGACCCGTTCTTGTATTTTTTTTCCGGTCTGCACCATCAGCCAACACCAGCAGAGAGGATGAGGGGTGTCCCCGCCAGATCAGGATAAGCAAAAAAGGATGATATCCCCTCTGTTTCCAGCAGAGCTTCCGCTCCTACAACGTCCAGCTCGGTTGCCATCTTGGCCACGCCCCCAACACTTTTATTTTAATTTTGGATAGAGTAAGGGAGGATTATAGCCCCTGTCAGTTTATTTTTTACCATCCTTGTCCCATTGCAGAGATTTCCCTTCACTTCCTGCCCCATAGCCACACAGTAAGTGAGAGGAAATGTATGCAAATTAGGGCAATCCATTGCCCCACTAGGCCCTCAGAACTAGTGCCCCCCACTCGAAAATTTCAGGCGGTTCTTAAACAGAAATGGGTCTGGCCTTGACAGGATGCGGTGGGTCATATTTAAATAGGGGGTGCGCCAGTTTAGTCAGGCCTAGGACAGCACAAAACCAAAAACACTACTGATCACCACCAACCAAATGCAAAAATGCCTACTTACCAGCTACTATTGACTCCGTATTACCAGAGGTCAATCCCGCGTTGGCTTAATACCCGGCCGAGTCTGTTAAGGATTACATTTAAGAATTTTAAAAAGAATGTTGATTTGTGATTGCTGTATCAAGTTTTTTTTTATATCAGCATTATATTTTATTCCCTAAAAAATTATACATGCATTGCTATATTCTGTCACATGCATATCACTTTGCCAATGTTTTGTTTTTTCTGTAAGTTTTGTCTGGGTGCGATCAGGGAGGCGACAGATGTTTGTGGAAGGAAATGAAGTTTTCTTAGCTCTTTCCTTGGCTGCATTTTTCAGGACTTGCAGCAGAAGAGAGACATGCAGCAGGCCCCCGTCTCCCATAAAGTGCTCACATAACGTACACAGTCTTAGAGTTTCCTCTGGACCTCAGCTCATTCCCCTAAAGTGATGGCTTCAATTCCTGCCCCACTTAGATGCATCCTGTCAAGGTACAAAATGAGCCTTTGTGAATGAGGTTTTGGCAAAAATCCACTTCAGGAGGCAGGCAGTGAACAGACTTTTTCCTGAATGAGCTCTGAACAAACAGCGGTGCTGGAACTCTTTACTGTTAACACAGAATAGCAGACGGAAGCTGTAGCCATAGACTTCAGACAGCGGTTAAAATCTCAGCCAAAATCTATGTGATGAACATTTGTTTTTTTAAAACAATAGCTCAGATACTATTCTGCTCAGATACAGCCATGTGTGCTTTTTATTCTCATTACTGTATCATTTTTGTGTTTAACTTAGTGTTAAAAGTGACACATAAACAAAATTCTCATCTCCAAAAATGTCCTTGTAATCTATTCTTAATGAAATCATGTGTTTTTATGCCAATTGTAACTGCAGCTCCTGAACCCCTCCCTTTCTCACTTCATTCATTTAGAACAAGCATTGTACGTTAGTCACCTGCACTGCTCTTTGCACGCTACACATCTCACAGTCTATAGTCCATAGTCCCCTATTTTATCTTAGAAGTGAGTTTAAAGCGAGGTCCAGTGGTAACATTTTTTTTTTTTAAAGTCAGCAGCTACAAACACTGTACTGCTGACTTTTAATAAGCACACTTACCTGTCCAGGTTGCCCGCGATCTCGGCTGCCCGAGGCCGATCCGTCCCTTGGACCAGGTCCCAGCGCCGCCATCCTCACTAAGGAAACAGGCTGAAGCCTTCCGGCTTCACTGCCCGTTTCCTACTGCGCATAGTGGCGAGCGTGCCACGCTTTGTGAATGGGCACACCATCCTGTGTGTCCCAGAAGCAGTGCACCTCCATTCCCAGGAGCCAACATGAGAAGGAAACACAGAACCTCACCGCGCGGTCCGAGGAAGAGGCAGATTGGGACTAGTGTTGCTCACGAATATTCGCATTGCGAATATTCGTTACGAATATTGCATATTCGAGTATTCCGCGAATAACTCGAATATCCGGTGAATATTCGCTATATGCGAATATTCGTATTTTTTTTTCAAATTTATTTTTTAAAACAGATCACATCCTAGTGATCTCCATCGACGTCTAAAAGCATTGCTGGTATGATTAGAGACCCTGGGCCGAGTAGCTGAGGCGATCCTTTTATGTTGCCGAATATTCGCAATGCGAATATTCGTATTACGAATATTCGCGAATGCGTTCTTTGCCCTTCTGTGTTTTGTGTATAAAAAAAAAAAAATTAGCTTTAGTTTAGTCATATAAGTTTGTGTAAGTAGAGTTAGTGTTTAGTGCCTATTAGTTTAGTAATCCAGGAAATGATCTCCGTTTCCGCGTGTTGACGAGAACTTCGCAATCAATTTCGCATTCGCGCTAGTGAAATTTCGCAAAAATTTTTTTTTGATAAAATATCACGAATATTCATTATTAACGAATATTCGCGAATACGTTCTCTGCCCTTCTGTGTTTTGTGTATAAAAAAAAAAAAAAAAAAAAAATTAGCTTTAGTTTAGTCATATAAGTTTGTGTAAGTAGAGTTAGTGTTTAGTGCATATTAGTTTAGTAATCCAGGAAATGATCTCCGTTTTTGCGTGTTGACAAGAATTTCGCAATCAATTTCGCATTCGCACTAGCGAAATTTCGCACTAGCGAAATTTCGCATTAGCGTAATTTCGCATTAGTGAAATTTCGAAAAAAACTTTTTTTTATAAAATATCACGAATATTCGATATTAACGAATATTCGCGAATATTCTTCTATTTATTCGCGAAATATCGCGAAATCGAATATGGCGTATTCCGCTCATCACTAATTAGGACGTTCTGCCTAGTAACAGCCATTTCTGGTAAGTATAACATTTTGAATTTTTTTTTGAGCCTTTTTGGCTATTTTTCTTTTTTCTTTTAGGGTGGACCTCCGCTTTAAGGCCTATGCACATGATTGGACTTTTTCACAACAACGGTCCGACGGACTTGTTCGATCAGACAATCTGACCGTCTGTTTGCTCCATCGGACAATTTTTTTTCGCTTTTTCATCTGACAAATGTTTGCTGTGAATGCTCTCAAACTTTTCAACAACAAATATCCAATAGAGCATAATCTGATCATGTGTACACAAGTCTATCGGACTTAAGTCCAAAATACAAACACGCATGCTCAGAACTAATGCTAAAGATCAGACAACAATAGCAGAAGTTGCCCAAAGGGTGGCGGTAAAGAGCTGAAAAACAACATGATTTGGTGAAAGTTGGCTGAAAAAGTCCTGTCCTGCCGTGTGTATGCAGAACCAGTTCATGGCCAACCCCCATTCGGAGCAAAATCCATGGAAAAGTCAGATGGAAGTCCGATCGTGTGTATGAGGTTCAAGAGAGAGTGGCTACATTCATACAAACAGTGGGGCCATGGAGATTCATTGTAGTCACCTTCTAACAGGAAGTCAAATCTCAGCAGCAATCAAAAATAATCCAGAGGCAGCTGAGAGCAATAGATAGAATTTTGTTTTTTAAACCAGAGCTTCTCTTATCCTTCCTTCATTAGCTTTCCTTTCCTCAAATTGAAGATGATGTTTGCCTTGTTGGCTGCAAAATAAAAAGGCATTGAAGGAAACTTTATTGACTGTCTGGACATTCGCTCACGTAATGATGTCTGCTCCTGGACCACCGGGTACTGCTGCCCAGAGATTGAGGGCCCCAACCACTTCCCTAGGGGCCTTCGATACATTTGTCCCATCCGGAGTGCCTGTGACAGATACAGGGGTCCGCCTCACAATCCAGGGACAGTTCGTCCTCTTGTCCAGCGGTGGAACGGAGATGTTGGGCCTGGCCTGCCCCCGCTGCGGTGACCTATCCGTAAAAATTCAGCCTTTTGCTCGATGCCAGAGATGCCGGGCCAACTTGTTCGTGGCCGCTTCGCCCGCACAGGCTCCGAAGGAATATCCGGCAAATTTTATTACAGCCACCCTCACTGCAGAGGAGGAAACCATATGGCCGGAACCCTCCCCGTCGGTGCTGATCGTGGAACCAGAGGTCCGGGACCCCGAGGTAATCTCCATATCGTCCACTTTGACCATACCGTCGGCTACCTCGCCACCTTCCTCATTGGAGGTAAGCCCTGGAGATAACCCGGACTTAGAAAGTGTCTTGTCCATTGTGTCAAGTTCATCGGACATGACAACCTCTTCGGAGATGACTTCAGCTTCCAATATGGTCTCTGTGTGGCATGCCCCTATCGGAGAAGAATCTACCCCAGCCCTTCACGGCTCTGGTCAAGGCCCACCTGCTTAGTTCTTTATCGGCAGAGGGGTGGCGCCTAACGGACTTTAATCTACTGCCAAATGACCCTGCAATGGATGGAGGTGCCAGGTTTGCACGCTAAACAAACTAAAAACGAAAAAAACAACATTTTTTTCAACCAGTACCTCCAGGGAACATAAGATTGAACCCTTTATAACCTGTAGTTCTACTGGCATTGTTTACCTGCTGCAATGCCCTTGCGGGAAACAATATATTGGTAGGACCAAACGTACAATGCAAGTACGACTGGGGGAACACATTACTAACATTCGATCAGGGTTCTCCCAGCATTCAGTGTCAGCACACTACGACCTACATCATAGTCGAAACCCTGAAGGCACAATATTTCTGGGGATCGACAAATTTGATCCCCACTGGAGGGGTAGTTCCTTAGTTAGAGGACTCTCCAGACTTGAAATGTCTTGGATTTATCGAGTCCGGACATACCTACCTTATGGGTTGAATGTGGACACGGATGTCAACGCCTTTATAGATAACAGCTGATCTCTTTTTTTTACCATTACTGTAGTGTGTACCTGCTCTGATGTCTGGGTAGATCTGAGAATCATTAAGTTCTAATTATTCTCACCTTCCCCTTGCCCTTCTGGCTTAGTAACAATTTCACACTGTTACATTGTTTAGCCTAGATGATTTTCACCATCAATTTTTTTGAACCAACTTTAATTTAATTCCTGTCCTTTTACATTTATTTTTGATTTTTCCAACATGGCTAATGTATACTGGAAGTTGGATTTCTGCTCCTACAGTTATTTCCAACACAGATGGTTTTCCTTGTTTGGTTATATTTATTTTTTGTAAAGGGCATAATATATATTCATTTTTTTCAATATACTATCTGGTAGTGGTGTACCATATTGATATACACTATCAGTACACAAAGGAATCGTTTAGTTTCTATACTCTATCAATCTTCCTTTTTTTGTGTGCACTTCAGTGTATATGGATCGATTGTCCCTATTTTGCTCCTTTTTTTTAATATATATTTTTTTAATATATATTTTTAATATACATTTATATATATATAGATTAAATCTGCATATATATTTTTTATACAGTAATTTTTTGTATATAATTAATTTTATATATAACTAATTTTTCCCTCCATTAGTGGGTTAATGTGTGGCAGATTTGGAGGTGGTCTTACCAGCTGTATTTGCCATACAACTCTCATACTCCATATTGAGGCTCTTGTATTATTTTTTCTGTCTACAGGTTGATTCTTATTTTTAGATATTAATTCCTGCTAACATACTACTGGCAAGCGATCCCTTTTCTAAAATGGTCGATTGCTGCCTGAGATCCCCGCATGTCTGTTTAGGGCGACCTTACTGTAAAGGGTGATTCCAATGTTTAAGGCAAGCGATCCCTTTTCTAAAAAGGTTGATTGCTGCCTGAGTTTCCCACATGTCTGTTTGGGATGACCTTACCACAAAGGGTGATCTCAAATAAAATTTCAAAGTTCAAGGCACTGACAGTGCTTACACTATTGGCAAGCGATCCCTCTTTAAAGATGGCCGATCGCCATTCATGATCCCCAGACGTCAGAGAAGGGCGGTCTTAGAATGTTACAAACGAATTAAAAGGTGGCGAGTCAGCACGCCGCTCGTGCCCCTGGATGAAGTCTGCTATTGGACGAAACGGCGTAGGGAGGAACGGCGTGCTGACGACACCATTGTTTTTATCCTCACGACCATCCGGAAGGACGGGCGGATTGTGAGAGCCGGCCGGCTTACTATTTATATGCTTCCAAAGGATTCGTTACTTGTAAGTGCAATCGAATTTCTTTTATTAAACTTTTTAAAACGGTACTACTCTATGTTGGCATCCCTTTTCTTTTCTTGGCTACACTTTGGGAGTGATTGCTTTTTGGGACCCAGCCGCATTGAGACTAAGTTTGGAGATTCACACAGGATTCCACGTTGATACTCGTTAAGGCAATCCAGCCTGCTGTGCTGTCAATGCTCACGATTATTATCTATCTGGTAAGCAGATTTGCATTAAGAGGTGGAGGTGGAGGCTCTCTTCTGTCCTGTAGAATCTCAATCTCCTACTTGGGATATTTCTCTGAACTCACTGAACTTTGAATTTTCCCTGGAGCTGACTACCAACACTTTATGAACTTTGTCAACACTGTTTGCTTTTTTATGTGATTTTGGTATACATTGGAGCACTTGGTGTTGGTTTTTTGTATATATTTTTTTTGCACTCAATGCACATTTTGTTATCACATTCAGTATTGATGTATTAATTTTAGCAGCGCAGCACACCCTATTTAATGGATGATTGTGACCTTCCCTCGGAACCAAAGGACACCAGGATGCCTAGGATGATATTCGGAGAAAGGAAGAATGCTCCGTCCGGAGCACACTGAGTGGGTCCGACCGGCCGCCTGCGGAGGCCCTACGCCTGACCCGGGGAGTGGATGAGTCAAGCTTTGTGTCAGCTGCTGCTCCCACTGCCCCCTTGCCCTTGTTTGTTCCTGTCCTGAGAAAGGCACCTTCGCTCTGTGGCGATGAGTTCAACTATTGCTATTGTTGAGGGCAAGTCTGCCCTGTTCACATCCAGGCCTAATACCACAAGGCTCTCTTATCCTTCCTTCATCAGCTTTCCTTTCCTCAAACTGAAGATGATGTTTGCCTTGTTGGCGGCAAAATAAAAAGGCATTGGAGGAAACTTTATTGACTGTCTGGACATTCGCTCATTGCTCCGCCACTGGCATTTCACCCCTAGACATCACCAGGGTGTGCCAATCCAAGTATTTAACCAGCGGCTCCTTCGGGGGTAGTGCTACACATTGTTGACTGCAATTTAAACCTTATGTTTGCTTTCTCTGATCTATACAAAGTAAACTCAGTCTTTCTGGTTTAAATATATATTGACTGTGTGGAGTGTACTTTCTCATCTGAAGGAACCACCCAAGAGCAGGTAATACTGTTATTACATTGTCATTACAATGTTATATGCCTGCTATTGTGACCCCAGCCAAGCAAAGGTCACAATACACTCACCAGTTTTTCTGATGTGTCAAGGGAGGGTTTGAGATAGTTAAATAGAGGAGAGTCAAAATAAAGAGAGTAGATCCCAAATCAACCAGCGGCCTCCGAGGGGGTATCGCTACAAGAGAAAGGGCCTTTAAGCTGAATGCAGCGATCTGTATCTTGTAGCTCTCTCTCTTGCCTTTGGCGTTTCAAATGCTTCTGAACATACGTCCTGAACGTATATTTTTGCTTTAAAAAAAATGCTTCTAACCTCAACTGCCTGGAAATGACTATAAACGATTCTTTCTACATGCCATGATAAGATACCATAGAGGAGAGTTCAGGGGCTGCTAAAAACTGCCCCTAAATGTCCGTTTATCAACTGCAGTGTACATGAGGCCTAAATAAGCAGTAATTTACTGATACTTATGAAACCATAAAAATGAAAAATTCCTTTAATATAGTGCCTAGCGGATCTCCTCAGTCTGCCTCTAAAGTGTGTCTGTACCATGTATTGAACTGGCTGCAGCAATAATGACATTTATAAAGCCCAAAAAAATTAATTTTCCCTGCAAGCTATCTTTATTTTGTAACAATATTTACAATAATGGCGCACACTGACATAAGATTAAATAATTTTCCATGAAAAAGTCCTTTGAGCTGATAGCTCTAGAGTGAGAAAACAGTATTTTTGTTCTGGGCAGCCTTATGTGGGGAGCCGCAGACGGACTCCAATACATGGAAAAGAAACCGAAACAAAAAACAGACGCCACTTAGAAAAACTGTAAACTTTAATGTAAAAATAGCATCAAAGCACTCACATTGAGATAACTGTGTACAGGCATGTAGAGGGGGTCCAGGTGACAGTCAATCCTCTGCCGAGATGTGTAGTCCCTTGTCACTATAGGACCTGTTCCACAAGCAGCACAAGCGCAGCGAACAGGTCCTACAGTGACAAGAGACTACACATCTCGGCCAAGGATTGACTGTCATCTGGACCCCCTCTACATGCCTGTACACAGTTATCTCAATGTGAGTGCTTTGATGCTATTTTTACAATAAAGTGGATGTAAACCCAATTTTTTTTTTTTTTTTGGATGTCACAATGTAGAGTATAAGATTTCCTATCATCTGTGCCCAGTCTTGCCACAACATAATTAATCTAGCTCTGAGCAATCCTCTTTTATTGTTCAGTGACAATTAACAGACTTCCAGATAAAAACCTGTCTAAATAAAAAGTCCTTTCCTCTCTCCTTGCTTTGAGTAACAGGTTATTCACATATCTAGCTTGGACATGTTTATCATATGTTATGTTATGTTTATCATAATATGAGGTGATCCACAGTATAAAAAGTGAGAAATCCACCCCTCCCCCACATAACACATCCTGGTAATATACAATGAACTGTGGATCCCCTCATATTATGATAAACATAACATGACATATGATAAACATGTCCAAGCTAGATATGTAAATAACCTGTCACTCAAAGCAAGGAGAGAGGAAAGGACTTTTTATTTAGACAGGTTTTTATCTGGAAGTCTGTTAATTTTCGACTGAACAATAAAAGAGGATTGCTCAGAGCTACATTAACTCTGGGTGGCAAGACTAGACACAGATGATAGGAAATCGTATATTCTACATTGTGACATAAAAAAAAAAAATGTTTTGGGTTTACATCCACTTTAAAGTTTAGAGTTTTTCTAAGTGGCGCCTGTTTTTTGTTTCTGTTTCTGTTCCATATCTTTATTTTGTAAACAATGACTTTGGGAGCAAGTCTGTTGATGAGGCCACAATTTAGTGCACTCAGACCAAGATTAGAGATTTTTTGGATAAATTCTGGTGTCTCCCACAGACTTTGGATAGAAGTAACAGGTGCGGCTTTGGGAGTTGGTGGTGCCTTCACACCGTAACCCTATAGAGGTACTCTTGATGAAATTGAAAACATGACATGGCCTTGCTGTCAAAAATTATAAATGCTATACACCTGTCAAACAGGTACAAAAATATTGGCCTTTGGGTGTCGGTGGTGCCTGCACACCATAACCCTATAGATCAGGAGTAGTGAATTCAAATTCACGGGGGTCTGGTCAGAAAAATCTACTTCCAGCGGAGGTCTGAGTGTCATATTGGTGCTATGACTCCATATGATATCCTCCACATTGCAGCCTCCCGTGCATGTCACAGGCCCCCCATCTTAGACCCCCATCTCAAACTGACCCATCACAGACTGACCTATCACAGACTCCCCTCACAGACTGACCCATCGCAGGTCCCAAACACAGAGTGACCCATCACAGACCCCTTATCACAAACTGACCCCTAACTGACCCCCCTATCACAGACTGACCCTTTACAGACTGACCCATTAAAGACTGATCCATTACAGACCCCCCAGCAGACTGACCATCACAGACCCCCATCACAGACTGACCCAACATAGACTCCCAATCCCAGACTGACTCATCACAACCCCCCTCAATAATAGACTCCTGTCCTGCACAGCACTCCCCACAGTGCCCTACCTTATTCACACAAGATGGAGTGAATAGGGCATCCCTGGACAACGAGAGAAACTTTTCACATTTAAGGTGGGTGATTGATTGCTGGTACCGCCCGATTTGTAGCAAATAAATCACCTGTTTCTTAACTTAAAAGTCCCATCCTTTGTCCAGAACGGCTGAGCTTCACGTCTTGTGTGAATAAGACAGGCAGTGTGGGGAGTGCAGAGATCTTATTGAAGGGACAGACCTATGTGCACCTGCAATGCTGTAAACATAGCAGCGGCAGGCAAGCTAGGCAGCCTAGACAGTCCTTCAGAGATTCCAGATCCAGAAAACATTTAATCAGCGGCATTGGCATCAGGGGCTTGATAACTGCTGCAAATCTAGTACTGATTAATTTTGATAAATGTCAGCCGATCCACGGAGTCTGTGGACAGATGCGCTCTCTTATTTGTCACAAAACCTCCAACATCACTGAGGAGGCCCCCTTCCAGACTGTTCCTCTCTTTACCAAAAAAAGCATCAAAACTATGTTTTCCACGAGACTACCCTACCAGAGTCTAAAAATGCGTTATATAAACTACTCTTTAAGGTGTCCTCCAATGATTTTATCTTCTGCTCTCCCTGTGGGAATGGGATGAGTTTACGAGACTTTCCCCTTGTAATGGTGGTCAAGGAGGGTTACCAACCAATAGTGACCCTTCTCCTTAATACCACTCATTCTCGGGTCCTTTCACAGGCTTTGAAGAATGAGGGAGCCCATGCATCGCAAGTTTGTAGAGTCATGAGAAGCAGGCTCCTCAGGACCACTGAGGATTACAGTATCTGGAACTGCCTCCTCCCAGTCATGTACTACTCTCAAGGATTCTGGGGATGGAAAACCATCTGTTAAGGGTTGGCGTATGTCTTCCTCTGCTTCAATGCCTCCAAAACTGCCAGAATCCTCCTCCTCCTCCCTTTCCTCTTAGTGCTGTGTGGCATTGCAACAATGGTGTCTGCATAAAGTGGGCCTTGAGAGGAAAGAGTAAATAAAGTCCTCCTCTTCCTCCCACTGCTCTGCACCGAGCGCCCTATCCAGCAGGAACACAACAGAAATTGTGTCACTGATGCATGCATTGTCACGGCTCACTATTCTTGTCAAATCCTTAAATGAGACAGGACAGTGCATGCATGCTTTATCTATTGCCATTGGCGTGCCATACTCGCACAGGTACTCATTGACGGCCCTCTGCTGCATGTGCAGCCGCTTCAACATTGCCAAAGTCGAGTTCCACCTGGTGGGCAAGTCACAAATCAGGCAGTTTAGAGGCAGGTTGAATTCCTGCTGAATTTTAGTGCATGACTGCCTGAAGTGGCTACAGACTCTTCTGGCCTGCTTTAGCAGATGTTTCAACCCTGGGTACCTGCTTAAGAAATGCTGCACCACCAAACCGAGCACATGTGCCAGGCATGGCACATGACATGCCAGGTGGCTTAACGGATAAATTACTGAAGTTTAAAGTTATAACTTCAAACCAGTAATTTCACAGTAAATAGATAAATGATAAATTATTATGTTATAACATATAACATAATAATATATTATTTAGCTTGATTTTTAACTGTGTGAGAAAAACATGGGATTATGGCTAAATCTTATACCAGCCCTCAAATTTTCCACTCGCCTACTTGCGAATGGAAAATGAGGGTATGGCGAGGAGCTGGGCTACCTGGGAGTGGGGGGCAAGCACCGCCGGCAAGCAGTGTTTAGCAGTGTTGTAAGTAACGGAGTTACAATAAACGCAGTTACCTAACGCAGCCCCTTTTTAGGGTAACGAGTAATCTACCTGATTACTCTTCCCCTCACGGTAACGCAGTTTCCATTACTTGGGCGGCATTACCGCAATTACATCTACCGCCACTAGATGGCAGCAGAGTAATTGCTTCTGCCGGTGCTGTGAGCATAAATATGGGTGGAACTCCGCTTTAGAATCATGTGACTGCTGTGATGGCCTGTCACAGCGGTCTGAAAACTCCCAATCGCAAGGAGCCCTGGATACAATGAGCCCCACCTGCCTCACACTGACCTATCACCGGGGAACAACTCACATCGATCACACACACTGTGTGCGCAACCTGATCAATGATCCGGGGAACACATGGCCGTAACAAAATGCTCCACAGAACAAACGTTCCCTGTACAACACAGTGTACACAGTGACATCTAGTGGTCAACATGGTAAGTGCAGGACACCTATACAGACCAATGATCAGCAGGTTATTTTTGGTCAGTGATTTCATCTCTTCATCAGACAACAAAGAAAAATCTGACATCCCCATTCCAGATCCCTTGCATCCAATAAAGCTTATATAAGATAAATAAACTAAACAATAAACTATAGAAAATTCTAATAAAGCCTAATATAAGATTTTAAATTACAGACTCTGTAAACGTCAAGGGAATGTATATTATAAACATACATTTTAATCCAGCTTATAATTTGGATGTAATATGTAGCAGATGGATAAGGGTTTTAAGTCCTATTAGCTGCACATACATGGTGGGACGGATGCACCTAGGCTGGGATATACACGAGATCACCATTTGTTTCCGGTTTTCTTCTCTCAAGGATCTGGCATTCTTTTGTTTTGGAGTATTAACTCACTGCTCCCTGGCAAGCGCCCGTCATCTGCTTCTCA
Organism: Rana kukunoris; assembly: GCA_029574335.1. Classification (NCBI taxonomy): domain Eukaryota; kingdom Metazoa; phylum Chordata; class Amphibia; order Anura; family Ranidae; genus Rana; species Rana kukunoris. Next base: position 213,632,595 of record CM056049.1, on the reverse strand, counting down.
ACAAAGCATTGTAGAATATTAAAAAAAAAATTCAGTTACTTTGCTGAGTAACTAATTACTTTTTCAATGTAGTAACTGAGTCACTAACGCAATTACTTTTTCGGAGAAGTAATTTGTAACGGTAACTAATTACTTTTTTAAAGTAAGATGAGCAACACTGGTGTTTAGTGATCGCCCCGGTGGAAGAGCATGGAGGAAGAGAAAACCCACAAAATCACTGAGCGATATAGCATGCTGTAACAGCTTACATTGAAACTGTCTCCGCTCTGCTCGCTGTCTCACACAGCCCCGCCTCCTCCTAACCCCTGCACCTGTGATAGACAGAATGTGGGTCCAATGCTGGGATGCACACTGAGGCTGCAATGTGGAACACAATGAGGATGCAATGTGTGGCACAGTGAGGCTGCAATGCACAGTGAGACTGCAATGATGGGCACAGGTCATGCTGCAATGATTGGCACAGGTCACACTGCAATGATGGTCACAGGTCACACTGCATTGATGGGCACAGGTTAGCATGCATTGATGGGCACAGGTGAGGCTGTACTGAGGGGAACTGATAAAGTTGTTGTTAATATTTATTTTTGTTACTTAATTCTGCATAAAACATTGTCATTGTCATTTCATGAGATAATTTATGAGGGCACGATTAGGGGCAGGGCAGGGTAGGGGTTGGGTGGGGCAACTGGTGATGAGTAACCCTTGAGGCCTGGCTAGTAGCTCAGGACTTGCAATTATGAGCCCTGCCTCTTACTCATAAACCTATGTTTTTTCCTTGCAGTTAAGAGGGCTGGGCTGGAAAATTTGTCTTTTTGACACATGCCCCCTTCTATGACACTGCAGTGAGAGAAGAGCCTCCACTGCAGCATTTTTATTGGACAGCTTAGACCAATGGTGCTTTTACCATTGGTCCAAGGCTCCAAGCTGTCCATTGAGCCTAGTGCCCCTGACAAGAAGTCACTGTGAGCTCATCCTCTCAGTCTGCTGCAAACAGCGTGTGCTAGCTTGTATTTAAACTGGTTGCGCTGTATGTAGGTTCTCAAAAGGCAGCACAAGGAGCCCCGTATCTCCGAAACCATAGGTGCCAGTTGCCCTATAATGACCTGTGGACTTTGGCTACATACCTTGATTTTTTTTATGTTCATGGCTCTGCCTTACCTGCCTCCACTGACTGCATGTTCCAGTATCAAACTGCAAGCTATGGGAAAAAAAAAATTATAGTGTGGGGTGGGACTAAGAACAATAAGCCAGGATCGATGATTGGGATATGACATCATGACAGTGTCCAATTATGGCTCTGACAGCGCCATGTGCCCTGGACAGCCTGTACAGGCCTGTAGAAGGAGCTAGATGCTCCAAGCCCATAGCCTTGTTTCTCCAGTGGTCTGGTCCTCCTATCCTACTGGTGACGTCACTTCCGCTGTGCGTTCCACGCCGGTCAGCGTGGCTTCCCAGGGCTCCTCCAGGCTCCGAGCTGGCCATCTCCTCCCCAAGCAGTTGAAACAGATGCCAGCGGTCCTGCAGGATGGTTTTAGGAGGAATCCACATCCAGAGACTTGATACCAGATGAGCACATTTATATTTTACCCCTTGTGAGTGTTTTTAATTCATTGCTATTAAAACTTTGAAACACATTTACACTTGTGCTTCCTTCACTTTTGTTCTCTTTTCTCTTGATAAACATACAGAGCAGACCAACCCATTGCAGGTCTCCCTTCAACTTCCATCCAGCATATGTCAACTCAGCATAAAGACCAGTTTAAGCTTATTTAAAAATTATTTTATGACTTTCCAAGCATCGTAGAAGTGAATTAAAGTTTTTTTTTACCCTTGATTTGTTTTGCACTTATATTAATTGAAATACTTTTTTGTAACACTGTTAATAATTCATTTGCCCTGGGTTAAATAAGGTAGCAGACCAGTGCAATAATCAGACAGAATGAATGTCTATTCACTTAGCCTGTCCTTTCTTTGTATTTTGAAATTGATCCTCGAGCCTCAATACACAGTTCTTCTCGGCGCTGTCTGGCAGCCTTCACAACAGCAGTAACGGCAGCCCTCAACAAGGAGAATTAGGCGGATGCTTTTAATGACTTACATCAAATCATGGTTTAATCATTGAATAAAGTATCCCTGATCTATTCACTGGCGAGTCATAGGAAGCAGGCAATCTAAGAATCCCCAGTGTCCTGTAGCATTGTGCTATTTTCCAGTTAGCAACTTTATTATAGCAAGAGACATTTGCAGTCATTACAGGGCACCTGAGGTGAAACATTGCCTACTAGGAGCCAGGAATTGGCGCCTTTATAGCAAGCACAACCATTTATGAAACACCAATGCATAGGAGGTCATGACAAACTTCACATAAGGAGTTAATAAAACTGGAAAATATAAAGCTGCCATTTTGTTCTTGTACAGTCCAGCAAAAAAATTAGATTAGATTAGATTAAAAGGCAAAATATTTTTTATGTATTAATTAAATGAAAATCATACAATCTGGTATTGTACATGAAAAGTTTTCATGCTTGTCCTATCGGATAATTCTATCTATCTATCTATCTATCTATCTATCTATCTATCTATCTATCTATCTATCTATCTATCTATCTATCTATCTATCTATCTATCCCCACATCTATCTATAATCGGTAAAGCTGTAATATATAATATTTTTGGTTTGGGGTTTAACCACTTTAGCCCCGGACCATATTGCTGTCCAAAGACCAGAGCACTTTTTGTGATTCGGCACTGCGTCGCTTTAACTGACAATTGCGTGGTCGTGCAACGTGGCTCCCAAACAAAATTGGCGTTCTTTTTTTTCCCACAAATAGAGCTTTCTTTTGGTGGTATTTGATCATCTCTGCGGTTTTTATTTTTTGCGCTATAAACAAAAATAGAGCGACTATTTTGAAAAAAATTCAAAATATTTTACATTTTGCTATTATAAATATCACCAAAAAAGATATAAAAAAACGTTTTTTTCCCCAGTTTAGGCCGATACGTATTCTTCTACATATTTTTCGTTAAAAAAAATCGCAATTAGCGCTTATTGATTGGTTTGCGCAAAATTTATAGCGTTTACAAAAAAGGGGGTAGTTTTATGGCATTTTTATTAATATTTTTTTTTTTACTAGTAATGGCGGCGATCAGCGTTTTTTTTTCGGTACTGCGATATTATGGCGGACACATCGGACACTTTTGACACATTTTTGGGACCATTGACATTTTTATAGCGATCAATGCTATAAAAATGCATTGGATTACTATAAAAATGCCATTGGCAGTGAAGGGGTTAACACTAGGGGGCGGGGAAGGGGTTAAGTGTGTTCCTATTTGTGTTCTAACTGTAGGGGGGGGTGGACTCACTAGGGGGAATCACTGATCTTCCATTCATACATTGCGCACGTGCCCCCTAGCGGCCGCGAAAGTCCCGACGTAGAGCTACGGGCTCTCACCCAGGAGAGCCGACCTGCCGCCGTAGAACCACGGCGGCTGGTCGGCTAGTGGTTAATACTGCTTTAAATGTTTTTTTATTCCAAACAGTAAGACCCCTTTCACACTGAATCGTTTTTACAGCGTTTTAGTGTTAAAAATAGCGCTCTTAAAACGCTCTCCATGAATCTCAATGGATCCTTTCACACTGAATCCTGCAAGCAGCATCTTAGGATCAGCTTTTGGGCGCTGAAAAAAACACTCCAAAAACACCCCTCTCCATTTAAATGAATTGAAAGCGCTGTAAAAACGCCTTACCCTTTCACACTGAGGCGTTGAACTGGCGGGGCGTTGAGAAAAGTCCTGCAAGCAGCATCTTTGGAGCAGATTTTGGGCGCTGAAAAAAGCGCTCCAAAAACGCCCATCTCCTTTCAAATGAATTGAAAAGCACTGTAAAAACGCCTTACCCTTTCACACTGAGGCACTGCAAAAACGCCCTAAAACTTTAGGGTCTTAGCGATGCTTTACCAGCACATTGGGATTGCAGATGAGGCTTCGCTCGAATAAGACTGTAATAATGCTGTAATAATGCTCGAAAAAAGCTTGAATAATGCTGTAATAAAGCTTGAAAAACACCCCAGTGTGAAAGGGGCCTAAGAGTCGGTTCACACAGGCACAACACAACTTCCAGCACGACTTTGGGAGGCAACTTGGACAGGACTTGAATGATGAGTATGAGTATGAATCATCAGACAACTTACAAGGCAACTTTAAGTCGCCTCCAGGACAGGAGGCTTTCCAGTGGCCAATCAAACAACAAACAGCTCTGTGGGAAGGAGGGGTTTGCCTGAGAAATGTATGTTATCTTCCTGTATTGTTGCTTCAGTTAAGACAGTGATGAGACTTCTGAGGCAACTTCCATTGAAATCAATGGGTACAAGTTGCCTAGAAGTCGGATTGAAGTAGTACAGGAACCTTTTCTGAAGTCGGAGCAACTTCAGTAGTGTGTATTACAGTTTTTCTCTATTGTTTTGGCTCATTTCTTGAAACCGAAATGACATTCTCAAAACTCTAAGATCATTTGGCAAAACAGTCTTGCAGTTCAGCACAACACTATAACTCACGTGCAAAAGCTCATATCTTTCCCAAAACTGTTCACTCATGCTTCAAAACCATATTCCTTTCCCATATAAAGAGTCAGTGCCTCCAAAATGGCAAAGATTCTTCTCAATTGCTTTGGCTCATTTCTTGAACATTCTCAGCTATCTTGGTGCTTTTGCCAAAATAACCTGGATGGTTCGGCACAACACCATGGTTCACCTTCAAAAGTTCACATCTTTCCCAAAACAGTTCACTCATGTGTCAAAACTAAATTTCTTTCTCATTCAAATAGTCAGTGCCCCCAAAATGCATCATCCCTTTGGCATTGTGTAAGCACTGCAAGTCAAAATGTTTAGATGTTTTACAGTTTTTCTCTATTGTTTTGGCTCATTTCTTGAAACCGAAATGACATTCTTAAAACTCTAATGCTGCGTACACACGATCATTTTTTGTGATGAAAAAAACAACGTTTTCTGTGAAGTAAAAAACAACGTTTTTGAAACGTCACTTTTCAAAGACGATGTTGCATACACACCATCGTTTTTTTCACAAAAAGCGAGGTTACGTTCACCACTCTTTTCCATTGAAGCTCGCTTCATAACTAGCTTCTGGGCATGTGCGGGTTGAAAAACGTTGTTTTAAACTACGTTTTTGCTACACACGGTGACTTTTTGTGAAACAAAAAACGACGTTTTTAAAAACGACACAAAAAATTCAAGCATGTTGGAATTTTTTTTTGGTCCTTTTTTTTAAGACAAAAAACAACGTTTTGCCCACACACGATCAATTTAAATGACATTTTTTAAAACGTCGTTTTATTTCATCACAAAAAACGACCGTGTGTACGCGGCATAAGATCATTTGGCAAAACAGTCTTACAGTTCAGCACAACACTATAACTCACTTGCAAAAGCTCATATCTTTCCCAAAACTGTTCACTCATGCTTCAAAACCATATTCCTTTCCCATATAAAGAGTCAGTGCCTCCAAAATGGCAAAGATTCTTCTCAATTGCTTTGGCTCATTTCTTGAAACAGACCAGACAGACATTCTCAGCTCTCTTGGTGCTTTTGCCAAAATAACCTGGATGGTTCGGCACAACACCATGGTTCACCTTCAAAAGTTCATATCTTTCCCAAAACAGTTCACTCATGTGTCAAAACTAAATTTCTTTTTCATTCAAATAGTCAGTGCCCCCAAAATGCTTCATCCCTTTGGCATTGTGTAAGCACTGCAAGTCAAAATGTTTAGATGTTTTATCTCTATGGCAGAGGACCATTGAAATGTCCACCTTTCAGTCTTAGCCCAGTCCTTCATTGACAATGGTTACTGTACAGTTTTTGTCTAGCTAACTGAATACAATTGTGTATAAAACTGAAAAATAAGAAAAGTTTTTAGGGTAAGAGTAGCCTCCAAGGTTTGACATCACACATTGCACTCATACTGCCAAGGAAAAATTACTTTACAGTATTGTAACCATTATCATTCACACACAAAGTAACTTCCATACATGAGACTAAAAAGAAAAAAAGAAAACGTACACAGCATAATATATGGAAATATAAACACACAAACAAAAAACAAGGACAATTAGTGTAAATTTAGCCTACAATGCTGTAAATAAAGCTCGAGTTTCACAACTACTGTAAGGCCCCTTTCACAAGGGGCGGATCAATAATGATCCGCCCCGTGAACCTCCACTTGCTTAGTGGGGATTGCTCCATTGATCCCTGCTAAGCCGGCGGATGACAGGGAGGTCCTCGCACACTGTACAGGGACTGCCCTGCCAGCTATCCGCTCTCTCCTATGGGGGGATCGGATGAACACGGACCGTCTGTCCGTGTTCACCCAATCCAATCTGCCAGACGGATGGAAAAGTAGGTTTTTCCTCCGTCACACTTTGGTGGACCGGAGCGGGTCTGATGTCCGCAGCTCCATAGAGGAGCACAGAGTGCCCATTCAGGTCCGCCTAAAAAACTGGCAGGTGGACCTGAACAGGCCACCCATGTGAAAGAGCCCTAACATCTCTTCACTGGTCGCTGTCCTCACCCTCCCTCTCCTGGGTACTGTCCTCACCCTCCTGCCCATCCACACGCTGCTGACTGTCTGGCCACAGATTCCCATCAACATTGCAGCGTATATCCTCCCTTGCGATGCATTGAGGGAAGAAACGAGGGAGATGCCGCAACCATCGCCTACACTGATCTCCGGTAATATTCTCACAGGCAGCATCTATTGCATGGAATGGGGACCTCTGATCTTGAGCCTGATGCTCATACACTCTCCACCTCCAAGCGCAGAAAAACTCCTCAATAGGGTTGAGGAAAGGAGAGTAAGGTGGTAGGAACACAATATCCATCCTTGGATGAGCAGTGAACCAGGCCCTGATAAGCGGGCCACGGTGGAAATTCACATTGTCCCATACAATTATATATTGTGGTAGGTGAGGCCCTATGAGACCTCTCTCATTTTCTGGGATCAAATCCAAATGAAAGTGGTCCAAGAAGATGAGGAGCTTCTGTGTTTTGTATGGGCCAAGACTGGGCATGTGAGTGGCCACACCATTCTCAGAAATGGCAGCACACATAGTTATATTGCCCCCTCGCTGGCCTGGGACATCCACCATGGCCCAGTGGCCAATAAAATTACGGCCACGTATTTGGCCCTTGGCCAGGTTGAAGCCAGCCTCATCCCCATACAATATAGTTACAGACAGCTACATAGGAATGTTCCATGTTCTGCACAAGTTCAATATACTACTGGCCAGTATTCCAGTGGATCCAAACCTGGGGTACATGTACCCTATGCAGAGGTACTACAGGGGGTATTTGACAGAAAGGGGAGGGGAAAAATTATGAAATTACTGAAATGTTACAGTAACATTATTAGATAGATTTCCATGGGAGGCACTACTGTAATTGCAGCTCTTTGACCCTTTTACTTACTGTATTGTAGGTTATATTCTTCAAAATAAGGATTATAATGATAATTGCATCATACGGTAAGCTGCAGTTTTTACTGGAATACTGGAATACTACTGTAAACTGTATTATCAATATTGTAGAAAATAAACTATTCCATACTATTCCATAGTTTATTTTCTACAATATTTTTCTTGTCATAGTTAGTATCATACGTAACATCCCACTGAAGTAAGATACTGTAATACTGTAGGCCTATCACACACACACACACACACACTAAATGAATACGCAAATGAGTAAATAAACATATTTGTTGCTCTATGCACAGTGTCCTGTCCTATACATTATATAATTCCATCATTGATTGTGAGGGCATGGTTGATGACATGGTCTATAATTGTCGCCCAAATTTCATTAGGGACAGCATGGTGTCTTCGTGCTCCTCAGCTTCTTCCCCCTATTCCACCATCATGCACCCTTACTCCTCCTCCTCCTCCTCTTCCTCTTCCTTGGGCAGGCAGTTGCCAATGTTCATCTACTTGGCCAGGTGCCCTACATGTTCAGATGCTTGGCAGCATTCACAATACAGTAATGGACAGTACCTGTCAGGTAACTAAACATACTGTTTGATTGGTCATCTGAGACCAACTCCTCTTTCGTTCAAGTTCTAGTTTTACCTGACTGTCAATTGCTGTAATGATTTTATCAAATGTTCCAAAAGATTCATATATGGTATTCATGGTATTGTGTTCCTGAATAATTTTGACAATTGAACAGACTATTGTGCATGTGATGACTTAAACAATGAAATGACGCTGACACGTTTTGGAGAGAACGACTATTTAGACTGAGAAATGACAATCAGTTTGGATCAACATTGGAAATTGTGCTAAATGTAGGTTACTTGTACTAAATCATTTGAGACATGTACTGAGACATTGAGACATGTACTGAGACATTTGCAATTTGATGAAATAAATGAGAAATGCCATTCAGTTGTGAACAATTGCCAAGTGGTTTGGAGATTTGTCCATGTTGTTTTGAGAATGTCATTTCTGTTTCAAGAAATGAGCCAAACCAATAGAGAAAAACTGTAAGACGGCTCCATTCACTTCCATTGATTTTCTCAACCACGCGACTTGGGACGACTTTGGGAAAACTTCAAGTCGGATCCCAGGTCGCCCCTGTGTGAACCCTCTCTAAGCAAATATCTGAATCTGACTGGAAGAGGGAGCAACAGCACAAAGAGCCAATATGTTGTGCAGCAGTGAAAGAAGCATTCTGATAAAAAAGAACACATTGACAGATAAAAGAGCTCATTGGCTTGCTATTTCACTTTAAACTGTCCAGTCACAGGTTGGGGGAGAGACAAGACCTATTAGGCCTCGTACACAGGAACAGACTTTTTCCATCGGAAATTTCGATCATGTGTATGCCCCATAGGAGAAATTCCATCGGAAATTCAGATGAATTCCATCGGAGATTACATAGAGAACATGTTCTCTTTTTGAATTCAGCAGAATAAAGTCAGGTCTTCTGCCCTGCCAGGCAGGACTGTGCTCTGTGGCATAGCTGTGTAAATTGCATTACTATATGGAGAGATAGAAAAATCTTTTGGCAGTAAAAACAACTCTTATTTAAGTAATTCATCGTTTATTTAGCTGTTTTTCTTTGAGTTCAACTTTAGTGTTTGTAAAAGAGAAGCAACAGCTTTAGTACTTTTATTGTAAATCTACAATTATACAAATTTTTGTTGTTTTAACACATGTACAAGACTCATTTTTAGTTGTTGGCAGTATTTACAGCAATCAGTTTAATGCAATTATGCTGTCAGTGGGGGGCACTGCATTTTTTGGCTTGTTTTCCTAGAATGCTAGTTTAATAAGTTTAATGTTTTAAGACTCTAGTGGTATAGTCTTGAAATGAAAGGGTTATGTTAAGTGGCTGTAATTTGTCTTGGCATTCCTCCTGTAAAGCTGGCTGCCATGTTCTCTAAATCCCTATGACTGCTGGTGTCCTGATAATCTGCATTTTCTATTGTAGAATATCATCAGCACATTGTATGCTTCGGACAGAGCCATTTATTTGTCACAGCTAAGCAATTTTTTGAGCCCTTAAATCAGCTCCTTCATCAGGCTAGCATCACAGTTGTCTGATGAGGGAACTGATGTAAGGCTCCAAAATGTTGCTTATCTGTGACTAATAAATGGCTCTGTCTTGAACATATAATGTGCTGATGTTATTCTACTATGGAAGATACCAGACAGCAATGTCATCTTCTTTGCATCATCACAGCACTTGTTTTTGCTTGGCTGGGAAACTGCTTAGAGCAGTGGCGCTGGTGCTCAAAATTTTTTGGGGGGGGGGGGCGCAAACAAACGAAAACAAACAAACAATTGCAGCCTCACTGTGCCCATCAGTTGCAGCCACTGTGCCCATCAATTGCAGCCACTGTGCCCATCAAACGCAGCCACTGTGCCCATCAAACGCAGCCACTGTGCCCATCAAATGCAACCACTGTGCCCATCAAACGCAGCCACTGTGCCCATCAAATGCAACCACTGTGCCCATCAAACGCAGCCACTGAGCCCATCAAATGCAGCCACTGTGCCATCAAATGCAACCACTGTGCCATGCCATCAATTGTTGCCACTGTGATTCTGCCTGTGATTCCAAATTACGTGACATTCACTTGCGTGAGAGTTCTGCTTTAAGTGAACAGGCTGGCCCTATGCGATCTGCAAAATTGCATGCAAATCGCTCAACCAAAATCAAAGTCGGTTCTATTGTTCTTGCTGTGTGCACGTGTGAATGCAGCCGCAGAGAATACATATGATATGACATGTATGGGCAAAAGAGCATGGAGGTTTTCGGGAGTACTATTCTGGCAGGCTGCAGGTGGAAGAAAGCTATGGGGTCTAGTACTGTCCAGGAAGCCAGTGGATGAGGATGACAGAAGGAGAAGCCATGAGTGTGTGTCCGTACACAATCCATAGATGTGCGTGTGTGCAGTGCGGGGTGTAGTAGAGAAGAGAACACTGCAACTACTGAGACTACAGAGCGAACAGTCCTGTGTGGGATCAGACAGGGCAGAGCAGGGAAACACGTACAGAGCAAGATTCACACTACACACAGGATCTACAACTAGACAATCCACACTACACACACAGGATCTACAACACAGTGCATTAAAAAAAAAAAAAAGCTAGTGGGGGAGGGGGATCAATGGTCGCTATTTTAGCCGAACTTTAAAAGAAAAAAAAAGTTAATAAGCGTGGGGGGGAGTTTGAGGGTTGCTCTGCCGGCCGCTATTTTCGCTGCAAATAAAAGAACAAAGGTACAATAAGGGGGGGTTGGGGAGCAGGCTTCTTACCTGTAGGTGAACACGGCTCACAGGGGTGCGTCCCGTCTGAGCTGCAGAGTGCCGACGTCACTTCCTGATGTCGGCACTAGCACACCAAGTCCATCGCGCCGGAAGCTGTGGCACGATGGGCATAGCCACAAAGGCATTTTTTTGCTGCCAATGTAGCGCCACGTCTGCAATCTCGTGATTTCACAGATGTGGCGCTACTCATACTGCACTGTGCCCAGCACCCGGCGCCCGGACACAGTGCACATAAGGACCTTTTTTCGTATTTTTTTTTAAAGGCACATGTTTAAAAAAATATATATATATATATATATTTTTTATTTATTTAAAGATTTGGGGGGGGGGGGGGCGGCGCCCAGGTGCCCCCTATGGACAGGCCACCACTGGCTTAGAGTGCACCACATTTGTGGTGCACTCAGGGTGAAGCTGATAATCGCTTCACCCTGCCTAGAGAAAAAAAACTTGGCGAACATAATTTTTTCTAGTCCGCAGTGAAAAGAATCATGCAACAAGAGTCTGAAGTCCGGCCAAGAAATGCTTTCAAAGTTTTAAAGAACCTGGCTGTAATATGTTACACACCCCAGATTAAATATGAGGAAAGTGAATTTTATGATTCATCAAAATCAAAATGTTCCCTGGATGAAATTAACACTTCACTGATTTTAATTTAAATTGATCAATTATCAAGTCCAAATCCAGTTAAATGCAAATAAAAGCTCTTTCTGTAAAGAAGAAGATACAAATGTCTCTGCTGCCTGAGCTGCCGAACACTGCTACACTGAAGAGAAATCGCAGGGTGAAGTTTCTTCACTTACAAGGGAGACCATGATTGGCTATGTGTTGGCAACAAATTGCTAGAACCCCCGCCCTGCTTCTTCTTGGATAGAACAGTGTCCCACTACTGGTAGAGCCTTCATTATATTGTGCCGAACTGCTTGCCCTAGGCCCACCTAGGACATCCCCATCCTTCAGCCTTTATTTTCATAAAGAAAGGAAAGTCCACACAAAAAGTATATTTTCCACACTTTACTGCTGCTTGCACGAATGAATATGTCATTAAATATCACATTGATATACTGACAGAACTCTTCAGCATATTTTGCCATCAGGGCCGGACTTACCATTGGGCTTGACTGGGCTCAAGCCCATGGGCCCCGCCCAATAGGGGGCCCCTCTAAAAAAAAAAGGGGTCCGGACAGCAACCCCTACTTTTTTCATTTATATATTATTATTAATTATTATTATTATTATTATTAAAGGGCCCAGAGGTCTCCAGGGCCCCCGGATGGCAACCCCTCCTTTTTTTATAATATATATATTTATTTTTATTAAAGGGCTCAGAGGTCCCCAGGGCCCCATGTGGCAACCCCCACCCCTTTTTTTTAAATAAATGTTTATTTTTATTTTTTTGTTTATATTGCAAAACTTCCCCCAGGAGGAACCGGAGTGGTGGGGATGTCTGCTGAATTCGTTCGCCCCCCCGCTTAACAACTTTAATGCGCACCCCCCGCTCAACAACTTTAATTCGCCCCCCCGCTCAACAACTTTAATGCGCACCCACCCGCTCAACAACTATGACCCCCCTCCTCGCTCCAGGGGGCCCCTTCAACACTCAAGCCCAGGGGCCCCCACCATAAGTCCTGCCCTGGTTGCCATACACAAGAGCAAAACTTCTGTAGCTGTCACTCAGGCACAGAACGCCAGTGCATAATTATTAGGCCATCTTACCTTTAGCAGCAGTGATGGGACAAACCTCCATGTATACTGCAACATAGGGATTGTATTTATATAGCATTGCATATGGAATGAGGTTTGCTTCCCGGAGTTCAGCTTGGCTGTGTAACTGTAGGGCCATAGTCTGGTAGTTCCTAATTTTTACATAGTCTGTTAGTGTTAGCATCAAAGTGATCCCCAGTACTGTAATTACTTGTTCAAGTATGGACAGATAACAACCTAGGCAATCAGAAATGGTTGATTGCCGTAATCAATTTTTAAAATTTCAAGGAACAGGATGTCCATTTAAAACAGAACATTCCCTATCAAATACTTACCGTAATTTTGCTTTTCTTTAATTTCCTGACTCCATGGCAGCATACGTATGAGTTAACCTACTCCTCCCCTATAGGACCCCACTCCCATAAATCTTTGCCCTGAGCCAGAGCCCACATTCCCTAACCAGCCCCTTCAAGACACTGGAAAGGGAGGGGGGGGCGTACACACAACCATTTTTAATGTCCTAGAAAAAAATATGTTTTTCTCGATGTGATTCTTGTCAAGCCTGCCTTGCATACACACGTGAAAAAAAAATGCTCAAGAAAAGCGCAGTGACATACAACACATACGGCGGCACTATAAAGGGGAAGTTCCATTCAGATGGTGCCACCCTTTGGGCTGTTTTTGCTGATTTTGTGTTAGTAAAAGTTTGGTGAGAGATGATTTGCGATTTTCAGTCTTCGTGCTTTTCAGTCTTTGTGCTTTTCAGTCTGTTACAGCGTGACGAATGTGCTATCTCCATTACAAACGCTAGTTTTACCAGAACGAGTGCTTCCATCTCATAACTTGCTTCTAAGCATGCGTGTTTTTTTCCCGTCGTTAAAGCCTACACACAACCGTTTTTTCACGACGTGAAAAACGACAACGTGAAAAACAACGAGAAAAACTAGAGCATGTTCAAAATTTTTAAGGGTCATTTTTCACGTCAAGAAAAATGCTCTGTAGCCTACATACAATCGTTTTTAACTACTTGCCGACCAGCCGCCGCAGTTATATGGCGGCAGGTCGGCTCGGCTGCTTGAGATCACGTAGCTATACGTCATCTCGCTATGCAGCCAATAGGGGCGCGTGCGCACCGCCGGGCACCCACGATCGCTCATTACAGAGCGAGGACCGGGAGCTGTGTGTGTAAACACACAGCTCCTGGTCCTGTCAGGGGGAGAAATGACTGTTCGCTGTTCATACAATGTATGAACAGCGATTTGTCATTTCCCCAAGTCAGTTCCACCCCCCCTTCAGTTAGAACACACCTAGGGAACATAGTTAACCCCTTCCTCACCCCCTAGTGTTAACCCCTTCCCTGCCAGTGGTATATAGTAATCAATGCATATTTATAGCACTGATCGCTATAAAAATGCCAATGGTCCCAAAAATGTGTCAAAAGTGTCCGAAGTGTCCGCCATAAGGTCGCAGTACCGATAAAAATCGCTGATCGCCGCCATTACTAGTAAAAAATACCACCAAAAGAAAGCTCTATTTGTGGGAAAAAAAGGACACCAATTTTGTTTGGGAGCCACGTTGCTGGACCGCCCAATTGTCAGTAAAAGCGGCACAGTGCCGAATCGCAAAAAGTGGCCCCGTCATTGACCAGCAATATGGTTCGGGGCTGAAGTGGTTAATGACCATTTTAAAAAATTGCATTTTGTAAGTATTTGATAGGAAATTTTCAGTTTTCCCGAATGACTCCATGGCAGCATATGTATGGGAACTAACTCGCCATACACTCAATGAGCGGGCAATGCTAACCCAAAGGCTTTAATTTGTACTGTCAACAGACAGGACCTGCAAGCCAAAATAAACAGAGGATAAAGGAAGCAGACTCTACACAATAATGAGCCATAAACGTATTGATTAAGGACCACAAGGCTGGCTTACAGACTACTTTGGGAGCCACATGCTGCAAAGTGGCCCAAGGTGTAGACCCACTTCTGGTCGGGTGAACAGACAATACCTCCAAAGTAGCCAAGCCCTTGACTCTGTGAGCCTGTTGGATTGCCTAGGCAATCCGTGCCACATTCATCCTAGATGAGGCATTCTAAAGCCTGAAGGAAGTTGTAGCTTTGTAGATATACAGTAACTTCACAATATCTGACGGTTTCCTAGAACTGAAGGAAGGCACTGCTGGGAGTCAACTCAGGACTCTCTGTTCACTAGACATACATTTTAACCAACTAAACCACAGCGCACACTCTTCCATGTCTAAAGGGCGCAAGTTAGAACTCTATGGCCCCGTACACACGACCGAGCTTCTCGGCAGAATCCAGCGAGAAGCTCGCTGGGAGACATATTTTGGCGAGAAGCTCGATCGTGTGTACACTTCCGACGAGAGTCCCGTCGGGAAGCTCGTCGAGCCAAAAAAGAGAGCACGCTCACTTTTTCCTCATTGTTCAATGAGGACTTTGGCTCGACAAGCTTTTTTGACCGCTCATCGGGAACCTCGTCGGGCGGAACTATGTGTTTAGCCCGACGAGGTTCTCGTACGTGTGTACGCGGACTAAGGTTGGCAGAACAATTTCTTGGCTCCCATGAAAGACTCATGCACCCTTGGGGAATTGAGTCAAGCATAGGTAACAGCACCACTCGAACTGGAAAGAACGTCAGATAAGTTCTCCATGACATTGACCAGTGAATCAATCTCTGAGGCTTTTTTGCTGACACGATAGCCAGGAAAAAACACAAACTTGAGAGAGAGGCCTTTAACAAAGACTTTGCTCTAATTCCTGAGAAGGAGTTGAGAACAAGAGGGAGACTCTATTCGGAAAGCCGCAGATTACTCTGAGGTCTGAGCCTAGCTGCTCCCTTGAAGAATTGTATGGCAGGAAAAGATGCCTAGACTGGGATACACCTGTGAAAGGACGATAAAGCTGACACTTAAACTCTGAGGGCGCTGACCGTTAGAGCCAGATCTAAATCCGACTGGAGGAAGCCTAGAATATTTAGAACTTCTATATCACTACATAATCTGTCAGCAGCAGACATGTATTGAACAAACTTTGACCAGATTCTCCTGTAAACTTTGTTTGGGTTTATTCTTCTAGTATTCAAGAGAGTGGAGATAATTCTGGAGGAGAAGCTGAGAACCTCCTATCTCAAGAACCAGACTGTCAGACGCAACTGTGCTGGACATGGATGTAGAATTGCACCCAGTGGCAGAAGGTCTGGCCTGAGGAGAATGTGCACTGGGTTCCGGAAGCTGAACTGTGCTAGCAAGGGGAACCATGGCCTAATTGGCCAATAAGGCATCACTGCCACTACCTCAACAACTTCTGTTCGAGGTCTTTGTAGAAACCCAAGGTTGACCAGGACTGGAAGAAATGCACAAGTCCTATCACATTTCCAATTGACAATCAGGACATCTGTGCCTGAAAACCTCCACATGTAGAGACAATTTGTTGTTGTCCAAGTGGACTCTGAAAAGAAAGTCTGCTAGAATATTTTGGACTCTGGGGACATAAGCTCCTGAGATGTAGGCTTGAATCTTCTGAGCTCAAGACATAATTGGCTCTGCTTCTTGTAATAAAGAACAGGCTATGAGGCCCCCTTTGTCTTTTAACATAGGAGACCGTCATAGTGTAGACTATCCTAAGAGCACTGAAGCTCCCTTCGTTATATGGTGAAAGGCCTGTAGGGTGCAGAAGGCTGCCTGTAGTTTCAGAATGTTTAACACAATCTGTGAAATTTACAGCCCTGTCTGCCTTGAGCTATCCTCGACAGGTAGCAAGCCCCCCCATTACATATTGCTAGTATCGGACATGATTGTGAACCAGGAAATGGGGCAATGGTATTGCAAATGATCCAGTTTCTCCATTGCAGCCACCAGGGGACTTTTTCTTATGACTGAGGTAATGTAGATGACCTTAATTCTGCTTCCTTGCTCCCACTGCTGGAGAACCCCCTTCCATAAGGCCCTCCTTCTCCATCTTCCACTTGAGCCTCGGATACGTAGACACCATAGTGCCAATTATTTTAGACATTAAAAGGCATGCAGGTAAGAAGAAGACAGAGCAAGGAGTATTCTGTTCAAGAACATTGGGGTCCAGAGTCAAGGCAACGGACCTGTTTCTTGATTCAGCTACCAGACAAATTTGAGGAGCATTGAAAAGACTGGTGCTCTGGGCTCCAACAGCTACCCTCTGTTTTAGGACAGTAGGTTAAGGACATCCACGTAACTATGCAGGAGTATGCTCCTTGGTTTGATAAAGATTATAACAAACAATTAGAGCCTGAAAACAGACAGGGTGATGTTGAAAGCCCAAATGGCTGGAGCTGGAGATGGTCTGATGTCCTCTAGTTATGTTAGGAATGGGGAAAATAGAACACTCTCTTTAAGGCTACATGTCCACTATTGCGACCCCAAAGTAACACGATTTAGAGTGCGACTTTGGAGTGCAACCTTGGTACGATTCTGAGGGCAGCACTGAACCAACTTTACATTCTCTGGATCGAGGCTGCATCAAAAGTCACACCCAATTAGTTGCAGCACTCTTTCCAGAGTCGCTGCAACTTTAGGTTGCATAGATTGGAATAGGTGCCATTAAAATCAATGGGCTGTGACACATCGTGTGACCCTATGTGTCCAAAGGTTCAGCACAAAGTGGCATCCAAACAGGTAGTTTTTTGCATGATTACAACACAAGAAAAATGCAATGTTTCGGAGTCACGCAGGACCCTTTCGTCAGGCATGTGATCGCGTGATTCTTGTAACACATGCCTTACAAGAAATTCCACTTGCTGGAAATCACCACCCACGCCATACCCTGCTAATAGCTAAGGTTTATCGTAGTATCCGGCCTGTCATCCCAGTGGTTTCCATTGGCCAGTCTTGATCACGCAGGTAGTTGAATAACCAAATTGGTCCTTAGGAGGAGGACAGAAAAGGAATGTGGCCTCTGGCTCAGAGCAAAAATGTATGGGAGTGGGGTCCTATTGGGGAGGAGTGGAGGTTGGGTTACATATGCGTAGCATATGTATGCTGCCATGGAGTTGGTTAGGAAATGTAAAAAAAATCTCCCAAGTATTGGTCATTCTTCAGACTGTAGATAGAGGTCAGAGGAATTTGGTTACACTAAATGCATCCGACAAAATCCTGATTTATAAGCATTTGGCCTTTTGTCTACTGTACATATTTATTCATTATTTCCATTTGAAACTTAAACACACTGAATATAATAATGTCGGCTAATATAATAAACAACATCTGACACATAGGTAACGTTATGAATAAATATCAGAGATATAAGAATCTTTTACTGGGGATCCCACATCAATTGCCTTCAGAGATCAACGGCTGCTCCTGCTACTTCACAATAGAAAGAACATCACTGGCTCCCTGCCAAGTCTTTTTCCCTCTCCAGCCTAATCGCTGATAAAACAGGAAGACCTTGATCATCCTTCTTGACATGAATAACGATGTATTTTCTGTGATGTACGACCCAGAGTTAGATAGTGTCCTCAGAAAGGCCCTTTTATTTTTTTTCTCCGGAGATGTAAAATACAATGATTATGTTACAAGGTAGAGGGGGCTAAGACGAGACACTGGCTCAGTCTTTGCTAGTTCAAGTAACTAATTGAACAGGGACTAGTGCAAATGGGATCCTTCCTTCTTGTTCTATTGTTACAAGAACAGAGGATGTGTAGAAAGCAGACCTAGCTGCTCATCTTTTTGAAATATATCTGCAACAATGATATTGCTTGATCTCCAACTTGCATTTAACTGCTTCTCTTGCAGTTAAAGAAAGAATAGACAGTTAAAGAATATGATTGGTGGCACAAAGGATTGTTCTAAATTCCAACTCCAGGCAATTAAAAAAAATCCCCCCCCCAGCAGAGGTTTAAAGGGGTTGCAAAGGTTCATTTTTTATTTTCTAAATATGTTCCTTTAAGCTAGTGCATTGTTGGTTCACTTACCTTTTTCTTCGATTTCCCTTCTAAGGGCCATATTCTCTAAGATCCTGCGACAGCGTTCTGTAAGCTATTTACACTACGCCGTCACAACTTACTGGAGCTAAGTGCCGTATTCTCTAAGCACTTGCTCCGTAATTTGCGGCAGCGTAGTGTAACTTATGCGCCCGGCGTATGGCCGCGTAATTCATAACCAGGGCAGACTTGGCTTTTGAATTAAAGGGGCCCCAGCGTTCTGTAAGCGCCGTCATTAAGCACCGTGCGCGCGCCGCCGGCGTAAAACAGCCTCATCGAACTGCGCATGCGCCGTACAAACAGCCCAGTGCGCATGCTCCAGCTCATGACGGAAAACGTCAATGAAGCCGACGTGAGCGTCATTGACATAAAGCCCTATTCGCAAAACGACTTAGTAAAACGACGTTAACGACGGAAAAAGACAACGCTGTCCTGACGCCATACTTAACATGGCATACGACGGACCTTCGTAAACTTACCCCTTATATAGCAAGGGTAGGTTTGCGCTTACGGAAACGGCGTAAACGACAACGAGGCAGCGCAAAAACGTTCAGGAATCGGCGTATCAGGCTCATTTGCATAGTCAAATGAGAAAACAACTTAAACGCCACCTAGCAGCCATAGAAGAATTACATCTAAGATCCGACGGTGTAAGTGTCTTACACCTGTCGGAACATACGCCATATCTATGCGTAAGTGATTCTAGGAATCACACGCATAGATACCCGGGCCAAAAAACAGAGATACGACGGTGTATCTTGAGATACACCGTCGGATCTCTTTTGAGAATCTGGCCCTAAATGTTTTTTTTCTTTGTCTGAATTTCTCACTTCCTGTTTCTCTTCGGTAAGCTTGCCCCCATCATCCACGGGGGTCAGTCAGCCAGAACAGCTTACTGATAAAAAACAGGAAGTGAGAACTTCAGACAAAGAAAAGGAAATCAAAGGAAAAGGTAAGTGAACCAACAATGCACTAGCTTAAATTTAGAAAATAAAAAACAAACCTTTACAACCCCTTTAAGTAAAAAAGATATCCCTAGCTGTATTACCTATCCCCTTTCTGATGTTGTCTCCTGTAGTAATCTCTAACTGCCACTAGATGAACTTACTTTTTCGGGGTTGAATGAGACCCCTCCTCCTTCCTCCCGCAGCTTGCCCATTCACAGAGTGCAGAATGATTTGCGCATGCGCAGTAGGAAACTCACAGTAAAGCCTCAAGGGTTTACTCCTGGTTTCCCTCAGCCAATATGGTGGTACCAGCACCTGAGAGTCGATTCAAAAATCAGCTCGGATGAGGACACCCAGGTGCATAACTAGTGTATTTGGCACACAGGGCAGATCCTATATCTGGCACCGCATCATCTGGCACCCCCCTCATCTGGCAGCCCCCACCCCAGATTGGCCTATGATTCCCCCATGGGGATCTAGTTATAGTATACACCCATCATCTTGAATAAATCTACTATGCCATCTAGTATGAGATTGATCTTCAGGCCGTGTCTACTGTCACCTGCCCTCACTTTATACCCCCCATGTATGCCCAGGACCCAGACACACACATACCCAGAGCCCACTGACACAACCCACATGCAAAAGTATAAAGCACATATGCTGGAGGCTGGTGGTGTGTATGCTAAGCCCTGTGATCAGACAAAGACACAATACGATCTCGCCAGCCTACGCAATGATCCGATTCTGCAGATGGAAGAAAACCCTATTTTTCCTTCCGTCTGCGGAACGGTTTAACACGGACAGACGGTCCGTGTTCATCCGATCCCCCCATAGGGGAGAGCGGAGAAAAGACAGGGCGGTCCCTGCACACTACCTAGACTGACAATGTTGCTGTTTTCAGTGCCTCCTGCGCTCATCCATCCAGAGTTGTGTCTAGCTAATATAGGAGGTGTGTTACTGGCCAGATAACAAGGTGAAAAGCCAAAGAAAATAAAACGGATGCAGTCACTACATCTAATGATTAGTAAGCTGCATACAATCCGTTTTTGGTTTTGAGTTTAATACTGCTTTAATATAATGGTGATGATGAGGGGGGGTGGTCTGCAGTCCAGAAGAGAGAGCGCAGGCAGGGCTGACAGTCTTGCTTGGGATTTCAGTGCAATAGAGGTAGTGTTGTCAGATCATTTAACCTCTTAAGAACTGCCGCACGACTATTTATGTCGGCAGAATGGCACGGCTGGGCACATGGACGTACAGGTACGTCCCCTTTAAGATGCCCAGCTGTGGGTCCTGTCCTCCGTGAACCGCTCCCACAGGACCCGCAGACCGATCGCCACCGATGTCCCGCGATCGGGTCACAGAGAGGAAGAACGGGGAGAGGTGAGTGTAAACAAAGCTTCCCCATTCTTCCTAGTGCGGCTGTCAGTGATCGTCTGTTCCCTGTGTTAGGGAACGACAATCAGTGACGTCACACACACAGCCACGCCCCCCCACAGTAAGAACACTCCCTTAGTACACACTTAACCCCTACAGTGCCCCCTCCTGGTTAACCACTTCACTGCTAGTGTCATTTTCACAGTAATCAGTGCATTTTTATAGCACTTTTCACTGTGAAAATGACAATGGTCCCAAAAACGTGTCAAAAGTGTCCGATGTGTCTGCCATAATGTCACAGTCACGAAAAAAATTGCTGATCGGCGCCATTAGTAGTAAAAAAAAAAATTATTAATAAAAATGCCATAAAACTATCCCCTATTTTGTAAACGCTATAAATTTTGCCCAAACCAATCAATAAACACTTATTGCATTTTTTTTACCAAACATATGTAGAAGATCAAATACCACCAAAAGAAAGCTCTATTTCTATACTTGCAGCATTTTTCAAGGGGCAAAATTGGCATCCAATTGCAGAGATGTACTGATAACGTATTTTTTTTTTATTATTATTTGCCCAGACATACTGTACACTTTAAAATAAGAAAGTTCTTAGCTTATATTATTTAATCTATATATACATTTTTTCATGTATTCAATTTTTTAAATGTGTTAATGTATACTTTATTTTCGGAAATACTGGCCTATGCATTATTCTTAATGGTAATTTTTATACCATGCCTCTTTCTCTCTTTTAATTTGTATAATTTTCTAAACATAAGGATAACCTTAAAACCATATATAATTAACAAAACACACAGACACCAATTCTGGAAACATTAAAAGACTCCATAAAAATCATATTGCACTCCGAGTGACTAATTGAGCTGTTTTAATTTTTCATTTGTACTGGGAAGCATGAAAGCTTTTAGAAAATGTGTTTAATCTTCTAGTTCTGAATAAGACATGTCCTTTAATAGAGACAAAAACAGAGCCCTATGCAGCTTTGATGAAATAAAATCACTAATATCATCCAAGGAGCAGTTGCTGACTTTGATTCTCTTTTAAGTCACAGGGTCTTATAAATAACCTTCTAGTTATCTACCCACTGATACTTATTCATCTTATAAATAATACATAATTTTTACGGATAATGGATTGCGTATATACTTTTTTTTTATTGGGGTCAGGACTAAAAAGAAAATAAATCAAAACAAATATTATTTTAGTCAGGTAATTACGAAGTACCGGAAACACAGAAAAAAGCAGATTGCAGAGCGATTTGTATACTTCATTCAAACTATATACAGCATGAGCTTACAAACATAATCCCTTCCAGGAGAATGCTTGTAATCCAAAGTACTTGAATATCAAAAGAAAGTTTCCCCATTTAAGTCAATGCAAACTAAAATAATTTGTTCCGCATTGACTTCAATGGCATGCAATACCGCATGCGGCCAGAGGCTGGGCATGCCGGAGAGCCTCAGAAAGGCCCGAGGACAGTTCGGCTGACCTCGGCAAACTTTGGAAAAACTCCGCTCACGAGCCTTCCCGAAGTTTGCCGAGGTCAGCCAAGCTGTCCTCGGGTCTTTCCGCTCATTTCCTACCAGCGCAGATCGGCAGTGTCCCCCACCTCAGGCCAAATGGGGTACTGCAGGTCCCTTTAGCTTGAATTCTGCTTGTTTTGCAAGACAACACACGCAAACCAAGTCAGATTTTTTTTTAAATAGTTGCTCGTCTTTTAAAATGCTGGTGTAGCACTGGTATTTTTGCCATTTAATGCTAAAGATGGCATACCACTAGTGGAGCCATTTTCTGCCTCTTTCTGGGCGCATGGCCTGCCTGCAAGGATCTGTGAAGGAGTGTTCAGAAGAGGGCCTACATCGTGCAGAGCAGAACAACATCCATTGACTCTGCCTTACCACAGTGTGCTGGAGAAGCAGTGTGATCGGGTCTGAGGATCCAGGACCCTTGACGGAGCCAAGTGGATGTCCAGTTTGCTTGAGGAGCGGGGCAGCGTGGCAGTGCTGACTGGCAGCAGGATTGACACAACTGGAGCGGAGGTTCACAACTTCCCAGGCCTGGTGTGGTGAGAGGGCTGTCGCCCAGAAAGTTCTTTAACACCCTTAACACACTTAGACTCATTTCACAAAGTTGCTGGGACCTGTAGTCCTACAGGGATGTCTCATTTAAATAGACTGAGTTTAATCAGGCCTAAAAGCCTATGCTTCATTGAGGGCTGACTGACAGTTAAGGTATACCTACACCGAAGGCATCTACAAGTGTGTTTTACAGCAGGAACTGTATTAACTCTTTAGTTATGTTACTTCATTACTTGTTAAACCATTGGATTACAAACACTGCAGTATAATAGCTAGCTGAAGAAAGAAGACCAGAGACTACACTTCTTCACAGGGAGGGTTTGTGCTTTGGATGCAGTAAGACAAAGGGCTGCCTTATACCTCAGGGGAAGCTCTTGAGAAATTGCATTGTGCTGTGTTGATATCTTTGCATTGGTATGTTTGGTGCAGCCGTACTGGAAGTGGGAAGGTGGTCAGTGTCAAGGCATTGTCACTCTGAGCACTAGTCCCACTTGGAGACGCGCCGCAGTAGAGGCTCAAGGGACCTTTAAGTGTTATTAGTTTGTGTACACTCATTGCACTATTATAGTAAGTTTGTATGTTGATACAGTTATTATAAATACTGTCTTTATACCAGTTCCAGTAAACTTACATCCTGGTTGATCACAATTGGTGTGAAGCTTGTTCATTATTCTAACAGGTGGAACAACGGATGCCCAGATAACGGTAAAGGTACACTATATACACATTGTTATGGTGGGATTGTTCCGTTTAGTGAAAGTTTCATATCAGCACTGCACCACAGCTGTGTCAAGGGGAGCGAGACCAAATCATTGGGGGGTTGTTAAAGCAGAGTACAGGCCCAATCAATTACCAGCAGCTCCTTCGGGGGTAAGTGCTACACTGGTTAACCGCTTTACTTGTAAACCGGTGTACCACTGTAATTATAAACTATAATAAGCATCCACTTACATGTAAAATAGGAAACAGCAGTGCAACGGGATCAACAACTCACAGGGTGCCACATATTCACAAGTGTAGGGAAGAGAGATCATTTTATTTTATTTTTTTAAATACAAAATACTGAATGGTCAAAATGTATACTTTCATTTCAAGCCAATAGGCGGAGCTTTAGGTTAATTTTCATGTTTTTCAAACCCTCTTTACCTCCTGTTGCCACTCATCTCTAGCCTGTTGTTAAATGTACCCATGCAGTTGTCGAGTGGAATGTTAAAGAAGCCTATTGTTTACAAAGTTCAATAGCTAAAGCTAAAATTTACACACACATAACTATGCGTGACGGGGCCCCAAGCGAAAACATCTGGGAGCCATATGTTTATCCAAAACAAAATTCCTCTTGTGATCCTAATTGCATTCATACCAGTCATATAGAGGTACCCAAACTATACATGTTATTATTTTACAAGGGTATTCACCAAACACTATTGCTACCTGCAAAAGTCACAATGTAGGCATAGAAGAGACCCCTGTGTCCCATAACAGCTGCATAGTCTGCAGTGGCCATACTTACATCCTTGCTGTAATCATCTCAGAGGTATAGCTATTTTATGTCACTGTTGACCTTAGTGATTGGTGTTGCTGTAAATTCTTCTGAAACCCTGTTTATTTGGGTTTTAGACACAATACAGAATAATAATAAAAAAATAATATGCGATGCATACTAGCCCATTATGCTTTTCATTTGCAGGCTGCAGCAGCAGGGATAAAGAGGAAGTAAACCCATCAGGGTTTACTTCCTCTTCAAGGTCTGCCCTGCTGCAGTATATTTACATGGGGCGGTCCATAAGCGTTTAAGGTAGGTCCAGACAAAGCAGCAAAAGCATATTGTATATTTACAAGGAAGCCCAGGTTTTGTTTAACCATTCTTCTTAAGCCCCTCTCATTGTTAAGAGTTCGGACACACATTTTGCTGCTTCATCCCTCAAGTGTCCCTCATTCTGAAGTTCAAAAGTTGGGAGGTATGTAAATCCAATCTACAAACAGGTATTATTATCAAAGGAAAGAAAAGATATAGAGGCGACTTCTCAGGGTAGACTGTATGATGGAATTGTGTGCATATACCTGGGTATATATAGTTATTAATATAGATACCATTACCTCCAGATAGATTTTACAGCAAAGTCGAGCCACAGGGCCTCTGAGGATGATGCAGCATCCATCTTTGTGTCAGAGACCCGAAGATAGGATCAATTGGATCCTCCAACTGATGTCCCACCAGCATGGAATGAAACTTCCTACTGGCAGGAACTGTGCTGTGGCACAGGAATTTAGAAGTTAGCTCATCCACTCTGTGTTCTAGTCCTTCCCTAGTAGTGTATGATAGTCTCTGCTGGTCCAGGATTTAGTAGCATGGATAGGACATGTGGCTGCGACTTTCTCTTTCTCTCCACTCCCTCCTTACAGGGTTTCGAAACCAACAGCCAGGGGCAGGAAGTGCATTCATAATATATTTACAGGCATTTACAAATTCAGACAGTAAAGGGCAGCAGATCAGTACATAATCATACTGCCAAGGTAGTATTTAATAATCATACTGTGCTAGGTGCACCTTTTGTACAAACTCTGCTGCTTGTTCAAGGTGGCTAGAAGAGAGAAACACAATTAGGAAGAAGTTATTACAGTATATGATAACTTACTGACATAAAAATATCTCAAAAGTACGACCTTAGTCCTTTTAGCTTCTGTTGCTTGCATCTTTACACTTCCTGTGTAGAAGGATGTGGAGTTGGAAAACAAGATGATGTGACTCATTAAAATATATGCTATCAATTCACATCAGTCTACTGTAACACACAGTTCCCATGCACGTTCATTGGCAGATGTGTTGCCTGTAAGGTTGAATGAACAATGTGAGCAGTATTGGCTCTAAATCCTTACATTACATCTGGAATGACATAACCATTTCTGCAGCCTGCTTGGAGCCGATCAGGTAGTGAAAGGGTTTATCGGCCTGACATGCCTGCTTACACTTAGCAATGTGGTTCCTAACATACTGGGAATCAAAGGTATTTTAATGTGAGCCACATGGATGGAAACCTACTGGAAACATCCACTGGCAGTACTGAGAATTTTCTGCTATTACCTTTTTGACTTTAAAAAGAAGCTTCTGTCTACTGGACTGCCAGAGAAGCAGAAATTACGGCCTGAATAAATGAGTAATGATTTACTAAGAACACTTTGCATGAAAGTGCAGTTTAGAATTATGACCCAAACCCATTCTACACTCCCAGTAGAGATGGAGTCTTTGGCTTTTGTATAATTGCATCCAGGCAGAAGTGAAATATGGTCCCTATAATTCAGTGCAGGAGAGAAGACATATATTTGAAGTAAAAAGTGGGATGTCTTAATGAATAAATGAACAAAGTGGAGCCCATGTGGTTTTAATAAAATAGGAAAATGCTTATATCTTGCAAGCTTTCTCCGCGAGGGCTATCAAGGACAAAACTCTGATGCGCTGTGCTACTATGCCATCTTTGGAGCAGACCTTGCAATCTGTATCTCACACTAGGGACTCACGGAAAATAAATCTGAGCAAATACATTTTACAGATCATTGCCATGTGTGAAAGAGTGGGCATCTGAAGAAAATATTTATAGTATTTCTTATGCCAAATTTCAAATGCTTTCAGCTTGCACAGTGGTCAGATATGAGCATTTTACATTTAAGCTGTCTAACAATCCTACCTGCTGATTGACTATAAATTTCATTTGGGGATGCAACTTGCAATTGGTTTCCTGTCTAGTAAGATCAATGAAACTGTGAATAAACTCAAGTTAAAGAGCAATTCCAAGCAACAAATGGAACCATTAGTGAAATAAACTGCAATTATGCAAAAAATATATATATTTTCCTTACTTTAACCTCTTGAGCTCTGAAAGTATTTATCGCCTTCATGGGCAAAGCATTTTTTGCTATTCAGTACTGTACTACTTTAACTGTCAATTGCTTGGTCATGCAACACTGTACCCAAATAAAATTTATATATTTTTTTCCAAACAAATAGAACTTACTTTCCTGGTGCCTATCCATGGCAGCATACCTGTGATAGAGCTCCGCCTCGACTCCTCCTTCGGGACTAGTGAATAGCATAAATTAAGGCATAGCCCTTCCCCCAACATTCTCCTTTCTTTCCTCATACCATCTTGTGCTGGTGAAGAGTATGTCAGCAGATATCCCAGGTTCAGGATACAGAACCTAATCTCCCTGGTCCTTTAGCAGTCGGTACACCTATGCCACTGTCAGGCTGACCAGCTAGAGATTCACCACCTGAAGATTCTTCAGAGGACTCTTCAGAGGAGTCAGAACCTTCTGGCTTCATTCTCTCCTTGGTAAAGCCGTTCATCCAGGCAGTCAAAACTGCAGTCACCTGAAAAGACGCAGAAGAGCCTCCCCAAGAGTCTACAAGTTACTTTGCATTCCTCAGAAGGAAGCAGGTTCTCTTCTCGCTTATGGGCGACATTAGTCAGGTCATTCAGAATGAATGGTCAAAACTGATAAACTTTCATGGGGCCGGTTCAATAAACTATACCACCTAACAGAGTCAGGAAGGCAGTCACTAAACTCTATGCCAGTGGTAGACGTGTCGGTGGTGCGACTTGAAAAAAATCTATATATATAAAACTCAAGGTGTGTGTGTGTATGTATGTATGTATGTTCCAGCATCACATCCAAACGGCTAAAGATATTAACATGAAACTTGGCACACATGTTACTTATATGTCAGCAACAAACATAGGATAGGTGGTTTAACCCTTACCCACCCCCATTTGCCATGGTCAGGGTTTTTCTTTAAAGTCCCATTCAACTCTATGGGAAAGGGTTTTTCTTTAAAGTCCCATTCAACTCTATGGGAAATACATGTTACTTCATAACTTCCAAACGGCGGTTTTTGTTTGTCAGCAACAAACATAGGATAGGTGGTTTAACCCTTACCCACCCCCATTTGCCATGGTTAAAAGAAAATATGAGAGTACTTCCAAGGGATGAGAATGCTCAATTTTTTTCAAACACACTTCTTGAAATCGGAGAGGGTAGACTACCAGTTGAATCTTCAGGAAACGTAAAACTTCCCTCTGATTTTTGCAAACTGGTGTCGTCAGTTGCAGAACTAATAGATGCAGTATACCATAATATTTCAGACAACTTAGGCAATCTAAACTGGTTGTGTGAGAGGGCTTTTCTTGCTGCTAAAAATGAGGATGTCCGTGAAATTAACAATCAAATACTTTCTATGATACCAGGAGCAGTTACTGAGTACAAATCTTTTGATACCGTAGTAGATGCCGATGAGGCTGTGAATTTCCCACCAGAATTCCTAAATTCCCTTGATCCAGCTGGATTGCCACAACATCGCCTATCACTTAAAGTTGGATGTCCTATTATTTTATTACGAAACCTTGACCCACCAAAACTGTGCAATGGTACAAGGCTGTGTGTGAAAAACATGTTGCCTAATGTGTTGGAAGCTACTATTTTGACAGGAAAGGGAAAGGGAGAAACAGTTTTTATTCCACGAATACCTCTTATTCCAATAGATCTGCCTTTTAGTTTCAAGAGACTACAACTCCCAGTGACGCTTGCATTTTCCATCACGATCAACAAGTCACAAAGGCAGTCCATTTGGTACTGCGGAGTTGATTTAAGATCACCATGTTTTTCACATGGGCAACTTTATGTAGCGTGCTCCAGGGTGGGTTCCCCAAATAATTTGTTCATTTTAGCAAATGCGGGAGAAACTAAGAATATAGTATACAAGCAAGTATTGCAATAATACTGTATGTCAGTTGAGTTAACCGCACTTCTTAAAGGTCTGTGAGTTGGTACTAATCTGCTTCTTGTACCATATTTTGCTCTGTTTCAACATTCACAAACTGAAAAGGAAAAAGTTATAAAATTTATGAAATACAATACTCTTTAATCAAATAGTAAATATTCATATTTTTATCTGTCAAATTTCTAAAATTAAACATTGTGTTATTTATTATTTATTTATTTATATTTATATAACTATGATTTTCCTCCCCAAAAGGTTAAGATAGGAAGAGCGGGCAACGCCGGGTATTCAGCTAGTTAAAAATAAAAGAAAAAGCGCCTTACCAATGGAGGATTCCTCTTCCTTCAAGGACCCTCTGGACAGGCGAACCAACCTGCAGCTGAAGAGGAGCTATTTAGCCGCGGGAGCAGCGTGTAAGCCAGCTATCGCCCTCACGTCGGTATCAAATGCCACAAGATCTTGGACAGATAATATTGAGACGGTTTTGAGTCAGGATGTCCCCAAGGAGGATATAATTAAAGCCTTGGAAGAGCTTAGATTGTTGGCAGACTTTGTCAGGGTAGCGGCCATTGGCATGATCAGGTGCTCTGCAAGATCCATGTTGCATTCAGTAATGGTGAAGAGGGCCTTCTGGCTGAAAGATTGGACAGCTGACTTATCCTCCAAACAAAATTGGTGAAAAATCCCATTCGCTGGGAAAGCACTATTCAGAGACAATACGGATAAGGCTATCGCCAGGCTGTCAGGAGGGAAGTCCGGTATGCTTCCCCAGGACAGAAGAATGCGAAGATTCAGAGGCGGGTCCTCTAGGTTCCGCCAGACAAATCCAATAGATTTTAGGTAGTCAAGACAGCCCAGAGACAACAAAAGACCTTGGAAAGGTACTCAAACATTCTTTTTAGAACATGAAGATGAAGGAACTTTCCGGCTCCACAGGAGCAGAAGCAGTCTTTTGACGCCAGAGTAGCCCAGGCACTCCCGGTGGGAGCCAGGCTAAAGTTCTTCATCCCAGTCTGGGCCACATGCTGTCAGGACCCCTGGGTTCTGTCAACAATTCAATGGGGGCATCTTTTGAATGTCTCTCATCCCCCACCTCGGAATTCTTTCAAAGGAACAGAGATTCCATCCTCTCCGCCGAAGGCTCAAGCTCTGTAAAACTTCCTGGTGAGCTGTGGTGGCTCAACGTGATTGGCACTGCGCTGACAAGCCATTCACCTCTGCAGCCAAGGGTTCGGATCCCGGTCTCAGCTACATGTGAATTGAGTTTGGTGGTCTCAGCCCGGCTCCCGGTGGGTGTGCTATGCAAGGTACGCCTGTGCTTAGTACGCCCACCCCCCCCACAAAAACCACCACACTTGCACGCACACAAAATTGGTTTAAAACACATGCACTTTGGCCATGCGGTCTCTTAAAATAAAGAGAGGCGAAGGACCTACAGGGCTGGCTGGGTGGGCTAGGCCCCCTCACTCCCTCATAGGGGAGTCCCTCTGCCCCATTGGGGTCCTGTTGGGCCCCAGTTGGGCTCCCAAGAGGAGCAGGTAGGGCGGGGTGAGTGGGAGGCCCCCCTTCACACCCGCCATTGCCACCAGGGGCATGGAGAAGGATGGCGATTGCCTCCGGGGGGAGGGTCTGCCTACTCCCAACTCCTGCAGTCCGGCTCCTCTCTCTCGAGTTCACGCACAAAAAATACACTTTAAAAAAAAAAAAAAAAAAAAAAAAAAAAACTTCCTAACGTCACTCCAGCTTCAGGGGGCGGCTGTTCTGGTTCCCTTGGCAGAGCACTTTGCAGGCCTCTACTCCACCCTATTTCTGGTCCCAAAGAGGACAGGTGGTTGGAGGCCTGTGACAGACCTTTAGAGGCTCAGCTGGTATATCCACCCCGAAAGCTTCAAATTGGAGTCCCTGCAGAGGATTATTCAGGCGGTCCAGCCGTCAGATTGGATGATTTCAGTCGATCTGCAGGATGCGTACCTACACGTTCAAATTCTACCTGCATTTCAAAAATGTCTGAGATTTGCAGTGGGATGGACCCACCTACAGTTTCAAGCCCCGCCTTTCGGTCTGTGCACCTCTACCAGGGTGTTCACAAGATACCAATATCCTCTCTGGTTCCCCTACGGGAGAGGGGCTTGAGGATATTCCACTACTTGGACGACATCCTCCTCCTAGCAAGCAATCCGGATCAGTTGGTATGTCACCGTGAAATTCTTCTACAGTCCCTAAAAGAGCTAGGGTGGCTAATACATTTCCAAAAAGAGTCAACTAGCACCCACACAGCAGAAAATCTACCTGGGTGCAATGTTCAACACTCAGGAGGGGACAGTTTTATTACCACCGCCAAAGGCAAGAATTGTCACTCAGAGAAGAATCAAGGTCACCCGGAGCCCGTATCTGACGGCTTCACAATGCCTGAGCCTCATTTGCACAATGTCTTCTTGTATACCCATGGTTCCTTGGGCCCATTGGCGCTTGAGGTAGTCCCAGACAGGCTGCTTGGTGCAGTGGAAGAAACAACTACTATCTCAGACGATGCTGCTGACGGGAGTAATGCACAGGAGTCTTCACTGGTGGACTGTTCCAGAAAACCTCTCCAAACCTCGTCACCTGGTTCCCCATCCTTGGATCACAATTATGTCCGATGCAATCAGACTGGGCTGGGGAGCCCATGGCGGGGAAACCAGAATACAGGGTAGATGGTCATGTTCTACCCAGGGAGTGGTATCCAACATCTTGGAGATGAGGGCAGCCTTCTTAGCACTAACTTCTTTGGCATCCCAACCAGAGACCAGAGAATACATCTACGCTTTGACAACATGGCAGCTGTCGCTTATCAGCAGATGCAAGGAGGCACTCACAGCAGGTCGTTGCTCAAGGAGGTGGCGCTGATCATGCTCTGGGCAGAGAATAAATCCTCCTGGACCCCAGAGCAATGTTTCTGGTTGAACACGGAAGCAGGCACGTTGCCCAGAAATGAGTGGGCTTTCCACCCCCATCGTCTTCCATCAGATTGCCAGCATATAGGATCCCCCTCAGGTAGACTTGTTTGTCTCCCCGAAGAATGCCAAGCTGGACAGATTCTTCTCTCGGATGCCGCATCCACAAGCCGAGGCAGTGGATGCCCTGTCATGCCCCTGGAGGTTCGCCACGGCATATGCCTTTCCTCCCAGGCCATTAATATTCAAATTCCTCCCGAGGCTCGTCAGGGAGTCAGTCCAGATGGTGGCAGTACTTCCGTATTGGCCGAAGAGACCCTGGTTCCCTCTAGCCATGCACCTCAGTGTGCGCTCTCCAATCAGGATCCCTCCTATCCCTCAACTTCTGTCACAGGGCAGTCTAGTTCATCCAAAGCCTCAGAAGTTGAATCTTCAAATGTGGAGGTTGAGAGGCAAAGGTTCGAGTCCCTAGGGTGTTACTCAGGAGTCATAACAACCCTTCTAAAAGCTAGAAAACCTACAACTAATGCCATATATTCAAAAATCTGGGACAAGTTCTTGTCATTTGCTACCAGAAATGGATTTGATCCAATCCTTCCCTCTACGTCCAATATTCTAGGTTTCCTTCAAACAGGACTGGATCTCGTACTGGATCAGTCAGTCAGTCAGCTAGTCAGGCAGCGGATTAGCAGCAGGAGCCCCCATCGGCACTCGCTCCTAGGAGTAGGAGCGTGCTGCTTTAGCTCCAGGCAGGTGTAGGCAGCAGGCAGGAAGGGTCTCCCCCATTCCAGCCCAGCCTCAGCTCCTACCCGTATCTCCTACCTGCATCTGGATCCAGATCTCCTCCAGCCTCCTCCAGCAGACTTCGCCCCCTGGCAGGTAAAACCTGCCCCCCCCCCCTGGGATCAAGGGCGGCCGTCCTTTTCAGGACAAGCCGCAGCTTGTCTCAAGCCAGGAATCAGCCCACCCTCACCACGGACCACAACCGAGGCATCCCCCCTCGCCACCCCTCCCCCACAGTGAATTCCCGTCGTTTTCGGCGGTCCGCGCCGGCCTATACTAGGTCCGCGGCAGCCGCAGCTCAGGAAAGTCCGCGGCTTCAACCGCTCTGGATCACCCCCAGATTCGCCCAGCATACTCACCCTCCTTCACTCAGAACCACAGCGGATCAGCTCCCTCTACTACCCCCCAGCCACAATTCCACCATCCTAGGGCATTTTTTTCCGGACACCCGCGCCGGCCTGCACTGATTCGCGGGGCCGCGATCTAGGAAAGACCGCGGCTTCACCCGGGGCCTACCGGCGCGGCGCCCCCCATTCCCTGTAATCCCCCCCAAATCCTCTAGGAATCCCCCCTTTCCCTAATAGGACAGCCACTCTTCCCTGGCTTACCTTTGTGCCCCATAGTATCTCCATCCACGAGCTGTCAGCTCCAGGCTGCATCCTGCTGCCTGATCAGGCAGCTCTCCTGCTATACTAGAAATAAGCACACCCCTCACCCCCAGCCACTTCTCATATCAACACAACAGAAGCTTGATCCAGGGCTCATCCGATCGCCTTTCACAGGGGTCAGGAAGGAATTATTTTTACCCCACCGGAGCACATTGGCCCAGCACCGCTAGGGTTTTTTTTTGCCTTCCTCTGGACCAAGCCAGGAGAGAGGAATTAGCCAATTCCTCTCCCCATCGCCCCTGAAACTACCACCCACCACCCCCTCCCGGTGTTTGGCGACCATGGCATATCAGCAATATTCTGCAGAAACCATTTGGAGTTTGAGGCAATCCGCCGCAATACTGCCAGCCAGCACCAAAAAAGCCCTAAAAATTGAGCGAATATGGAGAGTCGATCAACGACCGACCGTCAGGTATTTCAGCCATTCACCCCAGCCTAAGCACATATCTTGTGCTTTGATCAATACAAGATCGGCAGTAAAACACAGACTGGAAATCTGGGACCTCATTTTACAATGCGATCTAGATTGCCTCTTTATTACAGAGAGCTGGCTTACAGCCGACTGTAACACCATTCTAGGAGAACTGGTGCCAGAAAACTACCGTATCATAACGGAAAACAGAATAGGGCAAAGAGGAGGAGGACTGGCGGTGATCCACAAGACGCACCTTGCGATCACTAAACCAGCCCTTCAAAACCCTCTTCCATTCATGGAAACCCTTACTCTGCAATTGCAAACAAATTCCAAGGAGATCGTCCACATTCTTCTCTGCTATAGGCCACCCGGCCCAAAATCGCAGCTGCTATCATCATTAACGGAGTTTGTCTCCACTTACACCCTCAACAGCAAACATGTTTTGCTGCTCTGGGACTTCAATCTCTGGACCAACTCCGCACAAGACCCCATTGCCCACGCCTGTATCAACCACCTGGAAGGATTAGGGCTTCAGCAACTAGTATGTGGGCCCACACATGCTGCAGGTCACACGCTCGATCTTATTTTCAGACAAGATCTGGAAATAAAAATCTTGGATAATGAACCATTGCCATGGACAGATCACCATGCAATTAAATTCATTATTTCCGAATTCCCCCCCTTAACAAAAACATCAAATCCAGTGACAACACACTGGACCAGATGTCAGAAGAAGCTCCACTCGGAACTCTTCAAAGCCACGTTAGGGGAAAAAATAAACACAATTCAGCCGCACCTAACAGCGGAAGAAACACTGGAGGCCATAAACACAGCACTATTGCAGTCAGCTGACTTGATAGCACCGAAACGAAAGACCCAGATCAGGAAAAATAACTCCAGCTGGTTCAACAACCAGCTGGCGTTACTGAAGCAAGAGCGCAGAAGGGCAGAAGCAGCCTGGAAAAGAAGCTCTTCAGATGAGAACCTCTTGATCTACAAGGCAATAACCAGAAAATACTACAAGCAAATCTTCGAAGCCAAGAAAAACTATTTTTCTGAGGCTCTCAACGGTGCCCTAAACCGCCCCCGCGAACTCTTCAAGCTGGTCACTCAAACCATGAATCCAGGATGTCTTGAAGCCCCCAACTTGGATACACAAGAATTTTGCGATGAGTTATCAGATTGCTTCATTAACAAAATTGAGGCTATCCGGCAAAGCATTCAGCAAAACAATTTCTCTCCCAGCCCCCCCCGTAGTTATTTACATAGCACCGGCAGTAATTCACCACAGTTCGGTGAGTTCACGCTGGAACCCATCTCCATTCAGACCACAAAAAATATCATCGGCACTCTGCGCAACAGCACTGCGCCAAATGATATTATCCCCACCAAACTGCTGAAGGAATGCGCCGACATCCTGGCACCTCCTGTCACGCAGCTTATCAACCAATCCTTCAGGGAGGGCATAATGCCCTCCCAGCTGAAGGAGGGCTTTATTCAACCCATCTTGAAGAAAGTCACCCTGGATCCGAAGGATCCACTCAATTGGCGCCCCATAACAGGCCTAAATGTTTTCTCCAAGGTAATGGAGAAAGCAGTGGTACAGCAGCTGCAACAGCATCTAGATACCCACAACTTACTCGACCCATTTCAATCAGGATTCCGTCCCGGGCACGGGACGGAAACAGCATTGCTTAAGATATGGGACGACGTTCTCGAGGCCGCAGACGAAGGAGAATCTTCTCTTCTGGTTCTGCTGGACCTAAGCGCAGCCTTTGATACAGTTGATCACAAGCTGTTATTGACTCGGCTGGCTAAAATAGCCAAAGTCGCAGAAAGCGATCTATCCTGGTTCTCCTCTTTTTTGGAAAACCGATCGCAAATAGTGAAGCTAGGACCCTTCACTTCTGAACAACGCACATTATCGTGCGGGGTCCCTCAAGGATCTCCCCTGTCGCCGATGTTATTCAACATCTATGTGCGTCCTCTTTTCGAAATCATCTGCAGCCAAAAACTGCTTTATCACTCTTATGCAAACGACACGCAACTGTACTTCCGCATTTGCAATAAAAAGGATCACCACCTCAATCTAGAGACATGCCTCTCTTTGATAGAGGACTGGATGACAAAGAGTTATCTCAAACTCAACGGAGCGAAAACAGAACTTCTTCTGTTTCACGCCAAGCGTAGGAATCAATCGGCAACAACCTGAATCCCCCCGCCCATTCTGGGCAAAATCATCACCCCTAGCGCCAAAGTCAAAAGTCTTGGGGTCATCTTTGACTCCGACATGACAATGAACGCACAAATAGGGTCAGTAGTCAGCGGATCTCACCATCTGCTGCGCCTACTACGCAGACTCATTCCTTTTATTCCCAAGAAAGATGTAGCGGTCGTGGTGGGAGCAATTGTAAACTCCAGACTGGACTATGCAAATGCCCTTTACCTCGGACTCCCCAAGTACCAAATCGCTCGTCTTCAAGTCGTTCAAAATACGGCCGCCAGACTTGTGACTGGGAAAAAACCCTGGGAATCAATCTCACCTTCACTGAGATCCCTTCACTGGCTACCAGTTAAAGACAGAATCACCTTTAAAGCTCTCTGTCTAACGCATAGATGTATCCATGGGAATGCTCCCCATTATCTATGCGAAAAATTAAAAATTCACAATCCAAATCGTATTCTACGATCCACCAATCAAAATCGGCTTCAGATACCGAAAGCCAGATACAAGTCCAAAGGAGATAGGAGATTCGCTGTCCAAGGTCCCAGACTATGGAACGCCTTACCAGCCAGCATTCGGCTGGAGGAGAACTACTTAGTCTTCAGGAGAAAGATTAAGACTCATCTCTTTTGATCTCAAAGGAGACAGGAACAACAAGCGCCCAGAGGCGATTTACTTCGCATGTGCTGCGCTATATAAGTTTTCATTCATTCATTCATTCAGGACTTGATCTGGGGCTTGGTCTGAGCTCCCTCAAAGTGCAGGTAGCAGCAATCTCTGCCGCAACAAATAAGAGATGTGCGGAGGATCCTTTGGTAGTCACTTTCCTCAGAGAAGTATTGAAGATTCATCCACCTGTCAGACGATCATTTCCTAAGTGGGATCTGTCCCTGGTCCTTGAAGTTCTATCTGACTACCCCTTTGCTCCAGTGGAACAAGTAGCAATATGGAACCTCACACTAAAGACGGCTTTCCTGCTAGCCATTTCATCTGGCAGAAGAATCTCGGAACTTCACTCCTTAGGGATAGGTGACGACCACATCTTTTTCTTCCCCCGACAGGGTGAAACTTTGCCCTCTTCGAGGGTTCACACCTAAGGTCGCTACTTCAAGCCACCTGTTGGAACCCAGGTCGCTACACCAAGCCACCTGTTGGAACCCTGGGCACTACCAGTGTTTACAGACAGAGGTTCAGAGTCTTGTCATGAGCTGGATGTATCCAGAGTGCTCAGGGCCTACCTAGAAGCTACTGACCCCTTCAGAGACTCTGAGAGACTTTTCATTGTACCGTTCAGTAAATACAGGGGCAAAGAAGCTTCCATCAGAACTCTGGCATCTTGGGTTGTAAAGTTAATCCAGAAGGCCTACAGGGTGAAGAATATCCTTCAGCCTGAGTGAATGCTCGCTCATTCTACAAGGGTAGTCTCAGCTTCCTGGGCAGCAAGGGCTAATGTTTTGTTGAAGATGGTGTGCAGGGCCGCCACCTGGTCTTCTCACCATACGTTCCTCAGACACTACCAGATTGGTCCAGGAGCTCTCACGACTGCAGTTCAGGCTGCTATGTCCTCTGCTAATTAAACATTTATTGTTAAGCATTATCCCACCCATGTCAGCTAGTTATTTATCACAGGTATGCTGCCATGGAGGCACCAGCAAAACGGAAAATTGTATCATACTTACCAGTAATTTTCCTTTCCTGGTGCCTATCCATGACAGCATACGCTCCCACCCTCGGTATTCTATATTACAGGGAATGTTGGGGGAAGGGCTATGCCTTTAATTTATGCTATTCACTAGTCCTGAAGGAGGAGTCGAGGTGGAGCTCTATCACAGGTATGCTGCCATGGATAGGAAAATTACTGGTAAGTATGATACAATTTTCCGTTTTTATTGGTATGTGATCACCACAGTTTTTTTTTTGCACTATAAACAAAAAAAGGATGAAAATTTAAATTAAGATTTTTTTTTTCTAATTTCTGTTATTAAAAATATCCAATAAAATCAAATTTTGTCATAAAATTAGCCCAAACTTTATTATGCTACATGTCTTTGGTAAAAAGTAACCTCAATTAGTGTATAAT
Organism: Rana kukunoris; assembly: GCA_029574335.1. NCBI lineage: Eukaryota > Metazoa > Chordata > Amphibia > Anura > Ranidae > Rana > Rana kukunoris. The sequence goes on along the minus strand of CM056049.1, from coordinate 213,594,777 downwards.
TATTGGTTTGTGTGAAAGAAAGTTATAACGTCTACAAACTATGGTATACAGTACATATTAGACATGTGCACACTGAAATATTTTGTTTCGGATTTTTGTTTTCGTCCAAAAAATACATTTATTTAGTTACTCCCGAAATTTGTTTTTATTTATTTTGTTTTCGTTAGAAATTGCATTTGTCCGAAAATCCGAATGAATTAAGGTTGAATCTGTCATTGAAGGCTTATGGTGTCTGACTGTCTGTCGGATGTTCAAAGAAGATTTGATGGAGCAGCTAAACTGTACGATGCTGCAATCATAATTTTTCCGATCGAATGTTCCTCCTACAAGCTATAATAGAATTCTAATGTTGTATGACTAGTAATAATTATATTTATTAATTATTATTACTAGTCAACCAACAATAGAATTTTTCTATAGCCTACGGGCCGAGCATTTGACCGGAAATGTATGATTGCAGCGTCGTACAGTTTAGCTGACTTTAAACATTAGCACACTTACCTGTCCTGGAGTCCGGTGTCCACAGACTATGTGGCCGGAAGTTGGTGTAACATTGAGTGTCAAATACAGCATTGATGATGCTGTGGAGTTACCACAACCCCAGGAAATCTAAACATGTTTTGCTATGATGCTACACTGCCTCCAGCAATGCTGGTTTGCTATGCATTGCTGCTTCTGAAATCTTTTAAAAAATGAATTGGTTTATGATCCCAGTGCTTATTTTATTCCCCATATGTCAGTGTAATACTCTCCTAGTTAGGCTGCCTGCTATGTAAATTTAGTTTTGGCATGCACTGTAATCAGAAGAGCAGTGATTGTTTGCTCTGGTCTGTTCATGGTTTCACAGGCTGGGAGTTTGAATGCTTGTCCCCTGCCTCTAGAAAAAACTTCTAGAGCTTAGGGAGAGATAATTCGGATAACCAGCCTGTGAAACCATGAACAGACCAGAGCAAACATATTTTTGGGGGCCTGGCCAATCCCTGGGGCAGTGTGCTCAGATGAACTAGGTTGCTGTTAAATAGTCTGGAGCCCTGAGGAAATTGTCTTTTTCTTCCCCTGTGGGGATGGATCTGTGAGCTGAGAGAGAACTGATCTGCAAGCTTCAGGGGGATGTCTGCTCTTGGAGCACCTCTGGACTGGCTTCTGAACTACCCTTTTATGGACAGAGCTCATTAACTTGTCCTCCACAACTGGGATCTGTGAGTAGAGCCTAATTCCTGTGCTGCAGTTTATTCATGGTCTCCAGCTATGTATACTTGGGCTGTTCCAGTCTGCCACTATTTGTGGTCATAATGTTTGCTTGGTCTTCAGCTGTGCATGCATAGACTGGATAAGGTATATCTGGAGCTCTAGGTATACAGCTAGCAGAGTGTGACTAGGATAAGTAGAGAAACAGATAAGAAGTCCAATAGTACAACAAGTGTCCTAAGGATCAATGATTCCATATGCTACTGAAGCCAGGCCTATGGGATCTGACCAGTGTCAATGTTGGCAACCAGCTTTTAGAGCAGAATACCCTCCCCCTCAAGAGGCTTTCTCCATACCAGGAAGAAAGCCTTGCATTACGGTGTGAAGTCACAGACAGAAGAACAGGAAGTGAGGATTTCTCAGAAGAAATAAGGACATTTAAAAGCAAAATCGAAGGATGAGGTAAGTGAAGGAGGACTGCACTAAGGTAAAGGAAGCTATTTAAGGGAAAACATTTTTTTCCTTTACAACCCCTTTAAGCCATGTTTCTGCACTTCCTGTTTGCCAAATTATTGTGCTATCTCCAGCCAATATCTCCAGCCAATATCTCGCTCTTGTCTTCCCTTTCCATATTTTTGCTACCACTCATTACTGACCTTTGGCTTGTTCTTCTACTACACTTCTGTCTGATCCCAACCTGCAACGACTTGTTACCAACCATTGTTTTTTTTGTTTGCCTATGCTTTTGTTTGATCATAACCTGCTATATCTGCTACTGCACACATCAGCTTGCTCATCTCCTTGTGGGGCAATCCTGAGGATCGCAACCTGGTACTAACACGCAGCAAAACCCATGTCCACCATCAGAAGCTCTGGGTGAGCCCGTGTCATCAGCCAGGGTTACCTGCTTATATACCTATCCTGCTGGTCGGTGGGAGTCCCCCTACTGGTATAGCTACTGGTCTCCAAGCCTGACCCCTGTTTATGACACTCTATGGGTCAAAGTTCCTTCACTGATATTGTGCTTCTACATCTAAGATAAAGACATGAACATTAAGTTATCTATTGTTGTCTTGATGCTTTATGCATTGTCAAATATCTTATAACATATGTATACATATTTCTATCTATCTGTCTGTCTATCTCTACATATATGAAAATGTATATATATATCTATATAGTTTGGCCCCCCTCCTTTCTCTGCATTCTTCTAGGACACTTCACAGGTCCCAGAAGACTGAGGGTCATTCACAAAGCGCAGCGCACTTTAAGCATGCACAGTTGGAAACCGTCTGTGAAGCCTCAAGGCTGCCAGCTTCCCTTAGGCCCCTTCCACACTGGGCGCAGGAGGTGCGCTGGTGGTATAGCAATGCGATTTTTAGCACTGCTATACCGTCGTATTTATCGCAATATTCGGCCGCTAGCGGTGCGGTTTTAACCACCACTAGCGGCCGAAAAAGGGTTAATACTGCCCGCAATGTGCCTCTGCAGAGGCACATTACCGGCTGTATTACCACGGTTTCCCATTGATTTCAATTGGAAGGAGCAGTGTAGGAGCAGCAAACACCGCTCCAAAGATGCGGCTAGCAGGACTAGCAGGACTTTTGGAGCGATCTTGCTGGCCGCTTCAGTGTCAGGCTTTCACACTGAAGACTGCAGGGCATGATTTTTTCAGGCGGTATAGCTATTTTTAGCGATATACCGCCTGAAAAACATGTCGGTGTGAAAGGGGCCTTAGTCAAGGTGGTGGTGCCAGCACCCGATAGCCAATTGAAGAATCAGCTCGGGTGAGGAGACCCCTGGATTTCTGGACAGGTAAGTGTCTTAATATTAAAAGCATTTGTAGCTGCTGGCTTTTTATTTTTTTGGGGGAGCATGGAGCTCCTCTTTAAAAATTTTTTTTACAAAATATATATAATTTGTCTCTCTCAGGTCCAAGGTTGGTAGTCTTTCAGTCTGGAGTCATTGATGCTTTACAATAGTTTTGCTTCACCATGGGAAAACTATTTTAGGTAAACTAAAACCCCTCTCACAGTCTGATTAGCACAGATGCTGATGGCTCTGATCCTGCAAACTGACTGAAAATAAGTTACCTGCTTTTAACACTTTCACTGCCAGGTCAATTTTTTGCAGGTTATTTAGTCCTGAAGATTAGTTAAAATCCCCACACATTATATATTTTCTGAAAGCAAAGACTCTGGAGAATAAAATCATGGTAGTTGCATTGTTTTGATATTAGTTCATAAGTTTATCAAATTGATATTTTTAGTCAAATTAAAACGAGTGAATTGATACCAAACATACCAAGACTTGACAGTAGTTTGCCTATTGAACCTTAAAATGGACAAAATTCAACAGAAAAATCTGTCCCGCCATATCGGGATTTGCCTTTAAGTTTATGTTCACTGAATTTTTAACAAGATTTGCTACATCTTTAACGGATCAAACTTGGAAAGATTTACCCATTACTTGTCTTCAGTATCTCACCATTTTAACAGGCTCACATTTAAAAGTTACCAACCTCTCCTTTCCCCACAGCAAGCAATTGCTGAAAGCGAAAGTGAAGAGTAGGAATTTACAGGAAATCCATAACTTTGAATACATCATAATATGTACATTATATGAAATTAATTTTGTTCTATATTTTGTTATGTTAGTATTAAAAAAAAATGAAATAGTATATAATTATAAAATAAAAACAAATATACATATAATTCAAAACATGTATACCTGTAAAAAAAAATGACCTGACCCCAAACCATTATAGCTTCCCTTTGCTTTAAGCCCCCCTTTTGGAAAAAAAAACACTATACTAAATCTGAAGTCCTGAAATAATAAGGTGGAATATGATGAGCTATTTTACAGTGCTGCAATTAAACACCCTCTTTATGCTACAGCCTTTTATGGCTACTCACACTTGCTATGAAATGTTCAAAACATATTTTGATATTAGAAACATGCTGCAGTAAATCAAAGGGAAACATTTTCTGTAGTGGGTTTATGATCTAATGAACTGAATGCCGTCTCAAATAGAATCTTAAATCCAGCAGGCGTGGGTGTAACGTGTTCCATTATTATAATCCTTGCAAATTGCTCTGTGCTAGAGAGCTTTTGTTCTAGTGTCAAGTGGTTAAGGACCATGGAAGACAAGATTTCTGTACAACAGAGAAACTTGAAACACTCCAATCCCTGGGGTATTTCATTACACCCTTTACTGCCTTGAATTCTTATAAAGTAAATTTGAGTTTGAGAAGTTGTAACGTACATTTAGAAGTTCACTTACTGAATAAATAGAGAAAAATGTCAAAATACAAGTTTATAACCTACTGTTTATATTCTTTTTATTATTTAACCACTTGCCTACTGTGCACCTACACCCCCTTCCTGCCCAGACAAAATTTAAGCTTCCGGCACTGCGTCGCTTTAACTGACAATTGCGCGATCGTGCGACGTGGCTCCCAAACAAAATTGGCGTCCTTTTTTTCCCACAAATAGAGCTTTCTTTTGTGGGTATTTGATCACCTCTGCGTTTTTTATTTTTTGCGCTATAAACAAAAATAGAGCGTCAATTTTGAAAAAAATGCAATATTTTTTACTTTTTGCTATAATAAATAACCCAAACAATATATAAAAACATTTTTTTTTTCCTCAGTTTAGGCCGATACGTATTCTTCTACATATTTTTGGTAAAAAAAAAAATGCAATAAGCGTTAATCGATTGGTTTGCGCAAAATTTATAGTGTTTACAAAATAGGGGATAGTTTATGGCATTTTTTTTTTTTTTACTATTAATGGCAGCGATCTGCGATTTTTTTTTTTATTGGGACTGCGACGTTATGGCGGACACTTCAGACACTTTTCTGACATTTTTGGGACCATTTACATTTATACAGTGAACAATGCTATAAATATGCATTGAATACTGTATAAATGTGACTGGCAGTGAAGGGGTTAACCACTAGGGGGCGGGGAAGGGGTTAAATGTGTGTCCTATGAGTGTCCTAACTGTAGGATGAGGGGGGGTGACTGGGGGAGGTGACCGATTGTGTCCCTATGTACACAATCTGTCTTCTCTCTCCCTGACAGGGACGTGCAGCTCTGTGTTTACATACAGAGCTCCACGTCCCCGCTCAGTTACTGGGCAATCGCGTGTGCCCGGCGGCGATCGTTGCCGCCGGGCACTCGCACCGGGATCCCAGCAGAGCGCCCGCCCGCGGCTTTAAAAGGACATCACGTCATATGACGTGATGTCAGGACAATGGAGTCCTCAGCTCCGCCGTCATTTGACGGTGGGCGGAGGACAAGTGGTTAAAATGAAAAATAAATAAAAATTGAATACAGGGTACAACAACACTTAGCTAATAGGGGACTTTACAGGTTAGATTTTTTTTATGAAATTCATACATTTACCATATATCCATATATATATATATATATATATATATATATATATATATATATATATATATATATATTTTTATCAGTTCTGTCTCTTATCAAAATGATCCCCTCTTGCAATATACCATCAATCATAAATTTGCAACCAAATGAGAATCCAGGGGTCTTTGATGAAGGCAGAAAGGAATGTTTTCTTTGTGCCTTTCATAGTCATCTATTGCCACTTCCTTAGGAATTATCTATTCATATGAACAGACAAATACAATTACAGTATATCCAAAGCAATAAAGATCAGCTATATTAAATAAATTCATAGTACTTACTATTGTTAGGATAATGCCATGATAAAGCTATCCAATATAAAAAAAAGGTGATGTCTGCCTGAATAGTGTGCACCTCAATGCACAATGTTTTAGCTGCATGTTATAAATACTAATATTTATGGGGCCTATTCATAAACGTTTTCACTCAAGATTCAAACAACTCCCACCTAAAGGCCACGTACACACGATCAGTCCATCCGATGAGAACGGTCCGGACCATTTTCATTGTTTAACCGATGAAGATGACTGATGGTCTGATGTGCCTACACACCATCGGTTAAAAAACCGATCATGTCAGAACGCGGTCACGTAAAACACAACGACGTGCTGAAAAAAGTTCAATGCTTCCAAGCATGCGTCGACTTGATTCTGAGCATGCACAGCTTTTTAACCGATGCTTTTGCATACTAACGATCGGTTTTGACCTATAGGTTAGGCGTCCATCGGTTAAATTTTAAAGCAAGTTCTCTTTTTTTTTGACCGAAGGATAACTGACCGATGGGGCCCACACACGATCGGTTTGGGCCGATGAAAACCAACCTCAGCCCGTTTTCATCGATTTTGACTAATCGTGTGTACGCGGCCTTAGATTCACACATTTTTTCTAATTGAATACTACTGGAAAAATGTATGAAGTGAAAAAATTATATATATTATGTAATTGTAAAAATAGGTTAAAAAGGTATTTAACATGAAAAATAAATAAAAATATGAAGATTGTACAAAGGTATACGACAGATAGAATATATAAAAACAATTAACTTAGGCTTGCATGTATATTTTAAAGGCCAGTTCACCTCTGACTTCTTAAACCTCTCAGGAACTTCGGTGCCCAGATTTTTGCCATAGTTCCAGAAATTGTCCCTGCTCTCTGTCATGTCTCATGCCACCTGCTAAAGAAAATAGTCCTCCTACCTCTCAGAACCCCTAAAAAATGTTTTGACTTGTACAGAAAAAGATTTGCGTAGACTGCCAGTAGCCCAAGAATTTGTGCCAACTAGCATTTGCTCCCAAAACCCACTTACAGGTAAAATTCAGGTCACAAGGAGGCCAACTGCAGGTGAAATGCAATGCCCAGTAAATTCTGAATGTTTTTAGAAGCATATCAAACTGATATAAATTTGAAGCCATCTACACTAACCCCTAGCCCAGTGGCATGTGCCCTATATCTGTACCTACTAATTTTTTTCACTTGCAATTTTTACCTAGGCCTCGTACACACGACCGAGAATCTCATCGTAAAAGAAACATTGTTTTCCTTGACGAGTTCCTTGTCAGGAACTTGTTGTGGAGAATCTTGACAACAAGATGAAGCTTTCCCCCAGACAAACAACAGTTTTCTCGATGAAAAACATACACACGACTGTTTTCCTCGGCAAAAAAGCTTGTTTTTTTTAAGCACATGCTTAGAGCCTGAGGCTTTAATTGGCTTAAATTAAATCGCTGCCTTCCCATCCCTCGGGGGGGGGGAGGGGGGGGGGGTGGGGGTGGTTGGGGTGGCGGGCGGATGGCGTTAGTTTGCCACCCCCCATAAATATGTAGCACCAGCCGCCACTGGGAAGATAAGTTTGCTGATCTGGAAAGATCAGTGTGCTGCTGTTTTAATTCAGCTAAGAACAGAGGGAATGTGATCTCTTATAAAACAAGGAAAGAAGGTATTTATAATGTTTTTATATCTATACACAAATGTTTTGCCTTTCATACCTATTTTAAACTAAATAGGATGTTTTATAAAGTGAGGGTTTACAATTACTTTACGTATAGCATTAATGGTTCAATCAATAAACTGGTAAAGTAGAATCACTGTTCCAGGGTTGCCAACCGCCAGTAAATTTACTGAAAGCTTGTAAAAATCTGTGTTTTTTTTACAACTGCCAGTAAATATCATGGGCTGATAATTTCATGCTGTGTTGACTTTTGAGATGTAAATCAAGCAAAATACTTTGTTATAAGTATTGTCAGTGTTTCCTTATGTTTATACTGTTCAAATATTCACTGTGTTAGTTTTCAATAGGAGTTCTGTCATTTCTTAGGTTGCCAGTAAAAAAATGTGCTCCGCCAGTACATTTTCCATGTTTTGTCAGTAAAAAATGCTGCAGGAGGTTGGCAGCCCTGGTTGGAATGTCCAAGTACTTCTCATGCACAGCTTCCTGGCTGATGAATGCAAATGTTCCTCCAGTATTTTTTGATAACATACTGCATTCATCTTACCATAAATATTGACCAAATTTCCTGTGCCCTTGTAGCTTGCACATCCCCAAAACATCAGCGATCCACCTCCGTGTTTCACAGTAGGAATGGTGTACCTTTCATCATAGGCCTTTTGGACGCCTCTCAAAAAAAAGCGTTTATGGTTGTGGCCAAAAAGCTAAATTTTGATCTCATCACTCCAAATGACTTTGTGCCTGAAGGTTTGAGTCTTGTCTCTGTGCTGTTTGGCATATTTTAACCACTTAAGGACCTTGCCTGTTATTCAGATTTGGTGTTTACTAGATTAAAACTGTTTTTTTTTGCTAGAAAATTACTTAAAACCCCCAAACATTATATATATTTTTTCTAACACCCTAGAGAATAAAATGGCGGTCATTTGTGCAGCGGTCTTACAAGCGCACTTTTTTTGGAAAAAATTCACCTTTTTAAATAAAAAAAATAAGACAACAGTAAAGTTAGTCAAATTTTTTTTATAATGTGAAAGATAATGTTACGCCAAGTAAAATGATACCCAACATGTCATGCTTCAAAATTGTGCCCCCTCGTGGAATGGCGTCAAACTTTTACCCTTAAAAATCTCCATAGGCGACTTTTAAAAAATTCTATAGGTTGCATATTTTGAGTTAGAGAGGAGGTCTAGGGCTAGAATTATTGCTCTCGCTCTACCGATTGTGGTGATACCTCACTTGTGTGGTTTGAACACAGTTTTCATATGTGGCCACTACTCACGTATGCGTTCACTTCTGCGTGCAAGCTCGTTGGGACGGGGCTCTTAAAAAAAAAGTTTTTGTTTTCTTATTTACTTTTATTTATTTTATACATTTTTACACACAAAAAAAATGGGTCACTTTTATTCCTATTACAAGGAATGTAAACATCCCTTGTAATAGAAAAAAGCATGGCAGGTCCTTTTAAATATAAGATCTGGAGTCAAAAAGACCTCAGATCTCATAGTTAGACTAAAATGCAAAAATAAAAATAAAAAATTGTCATTTGAAAAAATGACAACAAGAAAATGTCCCTTTAAGGCCTCGTACACACGAGCGGATATGTCCGCTGAAAACGGTCCGATGGACCGTTTCAGCAGACATCTCCGATCGTGTGTATGGGCTAGCGGACAGATTTGTCCATCGGACAAATTTCAAAGCATGCTTTGAAATTTGTCCGCTACAAACCTGTCCGTCGGATATGTCCGCTGGTTAGTACGGGAAACCAGCGGACATATCCTCCCGCACATGCGTCGTATCCTGTGAATGGATCCGACGCATGCGCGCGGAAGTGTTTACTTCCTGGTGGGTGACGTAGCGGTGACGTGGCGGCGTCAACGTCACCGCCACGTCACCGCCACGTCAGCGCGCCGTCCGCCGGCGGGGAATTTGATCCGATGGTGTGTACACGCCATCGGACCAAACTCCAGATCGGACATATCCGATGGAAACGGTCCGCGGACCATTTTCATCGGATATGTCCGATCGTGTGTACAAGGCCTAAGAAGCATGGGCGGAAGTGACGTTTTGACGTAGATTCAGCCCTGCTATGCTATGAAGATGGGTGGGGGCCATCTTGCCCTCACTTGCATCCACAGCAAGCAAGAGGCAGGACCCGATCGTCTCCGCCGCTGCCGACGGCTCCGGTTAGCGGCGGAGGGCACGGGAGAACGGTGGGAGGGGGGCCCCTCTCCTGCCGCCGATAACGGTGATCTTGCGGTGAATCCAATGCAAAGACCACCGTTATCGTTTAGAGGACCGCTCACTGAAAATATGTATATCTCGGTTGTGGCAGTGGCTGCTGCCGTTACCGAGATATCCATCTTTAAAAATATTACGTATATATACAGTGAGGGGTCCATAAGTGGTTAAGAGAGGTACTTTGTGGCAATTGCATAGTAATGGCTTTCTTCTGGCGACTCGATCATGCAGCCCATCTTTCTTCAAGGGCCTCCTTATTGTGCATCTTGAAGCAGTCACACCACATGTTTTCAGAGAGTCCTGTTTTTCACCTGAAGTTATTTGTGGGTTTTTATTTGCATCTTGAACAATTTTCCTGGCATTTGTGGCTGAAATTTTAGTTGATCTACCTGACCGTGGTTTGGTTTCAACAGAACTCCTTATTCTTCTTGATAAGAGTTTTAACACTGCTGATTGGCATTCTCAATTCATTGGATATTTTTGTATATCCCTTACTCTTCCCAATGAATACAACTAAACAGACTAGACTAGCTCAATAAAAGAGGCAACAGCTCTAGTAATGAGAGCTTAGGCCTAGAGATGATAGTACAAGGGCCCTTGTGTAATTCTAACATTAATATCCTCATTGTAGACCTAAAGTTCTTCACGGTATGTCGGAGCTCGTTAATTGTTATCCAATTAGGTGTAATGGGGTGTATTTAATTCCTTGTAGAGAGTGAAGTTAAAGCACTTAAGCGCTGCGTTAAGTTAAATTCAGGAAATTGTTCATAGGGTGGATGCGTCTGATGCAAAGTGTCCCACTGATACCCTGAGAAGACTTCCAGTCTCGGCTGCAACCGGAAGTGATCTTACCCGATTCCTCCCTGACGTGTTGTATAACTGATCAACTTTGATTAAGTCTCATGATCAGTGATGCAACGCGTCAGTGAGGAGCTGGGTGACGTCACCTACGGTCGCGGCCAAGTCCGGAAGTTTCTTTGTTTGTGAAGCTGAACAGCGCTAAACTGTGAGTTACTACGTTATTTTAATACATTTTATTTGAATACTACGCCCTCTTTTTATTGCATGTAAACTGCTTATGATGGGAAGGAAAAGCCTGTAAAGGAATGTATAAGCTGTTGTTATCCATCTGGCTGGGTGTCCCTGGAAAAAGGATTAGATTACTGTGAAACCAGGCCTTTCATCTATACAGAGGATTGACTCAACCTATAGGGGGCTCTGTCCAAGGTGAGAGGCTGGGGCAAACCACTAGCGTACAGCGGATGGTGGAAGCATTTGGACATATTGGATCTTCCTGCTGTTTTGTTTTGCACAAGCACTTTATTCATATGAACTTTATCATTAGGCACGATCATATTGTTTTATTGTATTGTCACTTTGGAATTACTGCACTTTATTATTAAAGGAACAGTTTATCACGTTTTATTATTGCTATTTGCACTGTATTGAAGAAAAAGTTCTGTCTTGTATCAAGCCCAGGAGAAAGAGAGCGATGGGTGGGTCTCTGGCTTCTTTTATAGCTCCTCCCAGCAATTCCTCTGATGGTAGCAAAGATCTCTGGGATATGTGGTCCAGATGCATAGGCAGGCAGAACAGTTATCAGTCTGATGAACTACCCATCCCTTAGTTCCTTTAACTACAATGCATAAAGACACCGGAGGATTGCCGTACTTTGCTATTGTTGCCATTGCTACAAACAGAAAAAAGATGGTTGGGCTGTGCAATAAATACAAGGTCAAATAAAGTTGCATTTTATTGCAATGGTAGAAAATATGCATAAAGTCTGCAGGTGGGTGAGGACATCTCTAGCATTACATTGAGACCCAGGATGAGAATCAGGGTGTGCATGGGTGGGGTGATGTGTATCAGGGGAATGATTTTATAGTGAATGAGTCTATGTCTTGTCTAGCTAATACCAACTGTTGAAAAGGACAGTGGCAAATATCACTGTTTGGTAGAATTGGTAGACTTTATAATGCATCTCTGTTAGGTTGGGGGTCATGGAAAAGAGATCCCAGACCTGGGGACTTTAAAATTTGGCAGCCAAGGTTAGCTGCATAACACATGCATGTTGCAAGTGGAGGTACGTCGAAGGAGCCCAGGCAAGCAGCCTCCACCAACACTGCATTACCTTTATCCAGTGTGAGTTAATTGTGAACATGTGACGGTTTAACTGACAGGAACGTTTTTTATAAATCTGGAAGGGCCAGGTTTTTCAGAACTAAGGCGGCGTACACACGGCAAAGAACCTCGACGGGCTGAACACATCGTTCCGCCCGTCGAGGTTCTCTGCCGGCCGTCAGATTCGGCGACCCGCCCGTCGGGAATGGCAACCAGCCATTCATCCCGACGGGCCGTCGAGCAAATAGAGAACATGCTCTCTATTTCGGCTCGACGGCATTCCCAATGGGATGCTCGCCGAGAGCGTACACACGGCCGAAGGTTCTCGCTGGAATGCAGCTCCCAGCGAGGTTCTCGCTGGTTTCTAGCGAGAACCTCGGTCGTGTGTACGCCGCCTAAGATGTTGATATAAGGTTGTGAAACTCAGTCTAAAGCCCCATACACACTATTAGATTTTCTGCAGATTTTTGTCTTCAGATTTACCAAAACTATGTAGTGAAAGGGCCTGCCTGATTGCATATGTAGCGATTGGTTGCTACTAGTAACTAACATCCACCATATCACCCTGCTGCCAGACCTCCATCTATCACCTCAGAGACAATGAACAGTCATTTGCGTTGTTTCGTTTTTGTTTATTGGGGGATATAACTTGGTTGGGGGAAAGGGGGATATAGGATGCCCATAGAACATGTTGCTTTGCCATCATATTAACCTCCCTGGCGGTATGATTCTGTCTGGAATTACGTACCAAAACCGGTACAATTATTTTGTATGGAAATTCTGCGTTTTATACTGTAGGCCTGCAATTTTTAGGAATAACTCACTTAAATTTGTCCAAACCAGAGTCTAGTAGACATCCCGAGTATGATAAAGTTTGAAACACAAAATCATAAAATTATAATATAATAAATAACTATAAATAATTATAACAAATAATAATGTAATTATAATAAAAATTATTCACTAATGTAATCAAATCAAAATCACTGAAATTTGCTCAGTTGCAGAATTGTCGCTGTCATTACTTTTATTTTTTTATGACGAATTTCCCCACAAATCGCTATCACTCAATTCTGCAAGTGATTATAATTTATTATCGCTGTATTCTAGCTGCTCTAAAATCACTTTTGACATAAAGGGACACTTTTGGTTGCTATGGACAATCTACAGTTTGCAGGCACAAAAAAAATGTTTTTATTATGTAAAAGAACATGCAGGGCACTGGGCAGACCACTAGGGACAGGGGGGGTGTGTACTTTTTACATACAGTACTGTAATCTATAAGATTACAGTATTCTGTATGTAATGTGTTTGTTTACTTTTTTGAATTTGCCGCCGGTCTCCGCCCCCGTGCGCCGTTACGTCGCAGGGAACGGAGATCGGCGGCGTGCGGGCACTGTGTGAGTCGAATGGAGGACGCCACTCGCTCACACAGCGTGGATGCATCGCTGGATCCAGGGACAAGGTAAGTACAGTACCCCGCCTGGATATAAGGTAAGCCAGGGCGCGCTGCAGGCTCTGCATATTCACCCCGAGCGCGACTCGGGGATATCGATATTTTCATAAAAAATCCAACCCGAGTCGCGCTCGGGGATACCGGCAGGGGGGTTAAAGAACTTGAAATTTGGTTGAGCCTTGAAGTACTGTTGCACAGATTATGGCCGGATTCACGTAGGGGGCATATCTTTAGAGCGGCGTAGCGCATCTCAAATACGCTACGCCAACGTAACTTAGAGAGGCAAGTGCAGTATTCACAAAGCACTTGCTCCGTAAGTTGCGGCAGCATAGCGTAAATTGGCCGGCGTAAGCCCGCCTAATTCAAAGTAGGAAGGAGGTGGGCGTCATCTATTTAAATTAAGTGTGACCCCATGCAAATGAATGGCCGATTAAACGGCGCATGCGCGTGCATGATCAGAATAACGTCGCATATACTCCCTAAGATACGTCGGCTTAATGCCTACGACGTGAACATAACCTACGCCATGCCCTATTCACGTAGTACTACGTAAACGACGTAAAAGACGCCGGCTGTTCCGGCGTCTATACCTTTGAATGGGTTGCGCCACCTATATGGTGGAATAACTTTACGCCGGACGTAACCCTTACGCAAACCGCGTATCTTTTCCGCCTGGCGCATCTACATTCGTGAATCGGCGTATCTTACTCATTTGCATATTTAACATGGAAACGCCGAATGCGCCCAGCGTAACTATGTGCTCAAGATACGCTGGAATAGGCAAGTTACGTTGGGGCGGCTGAAGCCTTGTTTTACTGCGTATCTAGCTTCGCTAATCGGTGTAAAAGTACGACGGCGCACATTTGTACTTACGACGGCGTATCTGGAGATACACCGGCGTAAAGCTACCTGAATCTGGCTATATATCTACAGTCACTTACCCTGCATCATCATGCAGACTATTTCTCCTCTTCTGTGTAACTTCTGCAGACTATTGCCCTCAGGACTTCTCTCCTCCTGCACAAACTTCACTGTTTGATTAATCAAACATGAAAATTTTAATCAGTAACAGCCCTACTTTTCAATGATACTGGTAAACTGGACAAATAGAGAGGCAGAATCTCCTTAATGGGGACACAGACACCAATAAAAACCTTACAGGTGTTCTAATCCCTTTACACTCTATCCACAGCTTAACCAATTCCCTATATGACGTCGGCAGGAACTGTGTGTCTTTCAGAGTGGACGTCATATGACGTCCTGTGCATCTCGGGCGCTAGGGGGCGAGCGCGTGCCGCGTGTGCGCGCCCACGGCAAAGCTCGCGACCCGGTGCGTGAGTGCAGCGGTCGCAATGTCCGCCGGACACCCGCGATTGCCGGCAAACACGGCAGAGGTGAGGAGACCGATGTGTGTTCCCAGAACAAAGGGACACAGATCGGTCTCCTCCCCTTGTGAGTCCCCCTTCCCCTACAGTTAGAAATCACTCCCAGCGAACATATTAACCCCTTCAGTGCCCCCTAGTGTTAACCCCTTCCCTGCCAGTCACATTTACACAGTAATCAGTGCAGTTTTATAGCACTAATCGCTGTATAAATTTGAATGGTCCCAAAAATGTGTCAAAATTATCCGATATGTCCGCCGCAATGTCACGGTTACAATAAAATACGCAGATGGCCGCCATTACTAGTAAAAAAATAAATAATAAATAAAAATGCCATAAATCTATCCCCTATTTTTTAGACGCTACAACTTTTGCGCAAACCAATCAATATACACTTATTGCGATTTTTCTTTTTTTTTTTTTTAAGCAAAAACATATAGAAGAATACGTATCGGTCTAAACTGAGAAAAACCTTTTTTTTTTTATTAAATCAAAAAGTATAAAATATGGTGTTTTTTTCAAAATTGTTGCTCTTCTTTTGTTTATAGCGCAAAAAATAAAAACCGCAGAGATGATCAAATACCACCAAACAAAATCTCTATTTGTGGGGGGAAAAACATAAAGATTTAATTTGGGTACAGTGTTGCATGACCGCGCAATTGTCATTCAAAGTGCAACAGCGCTGAAAACTAAAAATTGGTCTGGGCAGGAAGAAGGTGAAAATACCCTGTATGAAAGTGGTTAAAAAAGTTAAAAGTTTTGCCTTCAGTACAGTTAATTGCTGGTACACTTTAAAAGAGTTTTGACTTAAATAACAGTATGTGCTGCATATTTCCACTTTCCAATTACGCTATGGATGTTTCCACTGTTATTTCATATCCGGCTGAGACCTTTAAGAAGGAAGTCGCCTAATATCTCCATTTCAGCCTATGTGAGCTAGGCATTATCCTGCATAAGCTCTCATTGACTCTCTTTATGAGTAAAGGAGTCAATGTGCTCTGGTAAGCAGATTACTTATCCAGTCACTGTGGGGCTGATTTACCAAGCCTGTGCGCCATGACTCACGGCGCACAAGCAGGAGTAAATGTGTTTTTGACATTTAAAAAAGAGACACGCTGCAAGTGCAGTGTGTTTTCTCATTTACTAAACTGCCTAATGCACCCAGGAGAGGGCGCACGGCACGCCAGTACAGAGCTGGCGTACGGCATTTAGTAATGTAAATATCAGGGATTTGGGCGGGAGTTTATGAGGGGAGGGAGGGGGGCGATGCAGGGAAAGTGTAGTGACATGTGTTTGAACGTGTGTGACGGGCCGAATTGAAAGTGAAATTGACTTTTGAGAACCGATCCCCGTGCGCTTGCAAAATACGCCAGGTTCATTTGCATACTGGGCATACTGGGCATGCGCAGAGGGAAAAATCGGGGCTTCCCGTGCGCCTCTTCAGTACGCCGAGAAATTCTTGGTAAATACCAAGTGGCGTAGCAGTGTTTGCGCTGCGTGAAGCGGCGCACGGCAATCTCCGAGCTGTTCTCGGGCTGTGCTGACACTGAAGGGGAACTCCGCGCCAAATTTCAAATTTGAAACCGGCACGGGTTCCCCCCAGGGGTACAATAGGCTCTTCGGCTTGTTCCGGAATGTGAGGGGTTAACCCAAGCCAAAAACGGCGTGGGGTTCCCCCCCAGATCGTACCAAGCCTCATCCCAGGCATGCAGTCTGGCCGGACAGGAATGGGGGTGGGGACAAGCGAGCGCCCCCCCCCCTCCTGAGTCGTACCAGACCGCATGCCCTCGACATGGGGGAGTGTGCGCTTTGGGGGAGGGGGGCACTGCCCCCCCACCCCAAAGCACTCTTGTCCCCATGTCGATAGGGACAAGAGCCTCTTCCCGACAACCCTGGCCGTTGTTTGTCGGGGTATGCGGGCGGGAGCCAATCAGAATTTGGGAGCCCCTTTAATAAGGCGGCCCCCAGATTCCGGCCCCCCACCCTATGTGAATGAGTATGGGGTACATCGGGTACAAGAAAGGGGGGTTGCCAACAGGTTTGCACTTGGGGCAATACACACCCACCAGTTGTTAAAATAGAGGTTGCATTACTTCCAGGAATGGGGAGTGCAGCCATCTAAGTATAATGAGAATAAAAAATGAATGGAATTAAAGCGAGGGATGGGGAATTATGTAAAATGGAATAAATAAATAAATAAACAAATAAAATGCTGCCAGCAGTTTAGCACCAGCTGCAGTGAATAATAGACAGTAACAAAAATGGTGGCTAGTCTACTTCCTGTAAAATGGAGTTTGGACTTCCTGCCGGAAGTTGCAGTAGTCAGGGAATTACCAGTAGTCAAAATGGCGGATGTGGTGCTTCCTGTTGTATGAAGCAGATGATAGGATAACAAGTAGCACGTGGGGGTATAAAAAGACTGACGGGCAACAATGAGGCAGCTTCCTGATGACGCATTAAGTGGCGAAATGCATAGAGGCTGCGGGACCATTGCCAGCTCGTCATGTCCAGCCTGAGTATAACGAGGCTGGGAACGCAAGCGACAAAGTGAGGCATCACACGTGCGGACCAGGACACACTCGTACATTTGCATACTCCGATTTACGGCTGGATTAGCTCAGTGCCGGCTCCTAGGCACTTTTATATGTGAGTGGAACAACTATATGTTTTAATCATAATAAATTATTTGATTTACTACACCATGATAGTCTTTTATATGTTACATGAGCGGATATAAAACGAGACTACAGCCAAAGCATTGGGAGTGACTGCTGATAAACCTGAGAGAGGGAGTGGTTATCCATATGAACCAAAGGCAGATTTCTAGGTCCATCTGGTGAGTGGCCATTTTATCCGGTGACGGTGTAGACACTATTTGCGGTGAAGGTGGAAACTCAGCTGGGCATCATTGCAAGAAATATCTATTAAGGACTTTCTTAGCACATATATATATATTTTTTACTTTTTATATATTTTTTTCGTATATAATATATATTTTCTTGCTTTCTTGGAGCACATTCAATCTGTGGATTGTAATAGCAGTATATTTTAAAAAATTGGGGATTTATTTCACAGTTTTTTGATGGATTGAGAAATCCATACGTTATAGTTTGGCACAGGGCACTGTATTAGTATCTATTGCACATTATTTGTTGATTGTTTGTTTGCACATTAACTAACAACCATAGACACATGTACATACTTTTTTGTTTTTTTGAGTAACAAGTTCACAGGACCAGTTGTGGTAAAATGTTTATAACAATATAAGTTAGCGCAATTCACTTCACAAATACACGTACATCGTACCCCTACCCATTCACCTGGTGGAAAAAGTGTAAACACAAATAAACCACACAGAATAAAATAATTTATTAGTCAGCTCCGGGGGTCTTCCGCCAACCCACCCAGGTCTTCGCCCCCGCCGCCCCCTTCACCACGAAGCTGCCGTGCTTATGGGGGAGGGCAGCGGGTTCGACGTTTTCTGCCGGGGTGAGGGTCGCACATCCCACCCCGGTCTTCGTAGTTTTCTGCCGGGGGGGGCTCTCGATAGCCTCTTCTGCCTGGCTCTTCCGCGGGGGCCAGGGCTTCTCGTCGCTGTGTCGCCGTCTTCTGCCGCCGCCCCCTTCACCACGAAGCTGCCGTGCTTGTGGGGGAGGGCAGCAGGCTTCGATGTTTTCTGCCAGGGTGAGGGTCGCACATCCCACCCGGTCTTCGCCGTCGTCTTCCGCCGCCGCCCCCTTCACCACAAAGCTCCCGTGCTTGTGGGGGAGGGCAGCGGGCTTCGACGTTTTTTGCCTGGCCCCTCCGCTGGGGCCAGGGCTTCTCTCCGCTGTTCTTCCATTGGATGTTGACACGACAAGGTCCGGCGCTGAAATGCCGACAGAGCGGTGGGCACCGTCTTATATTGGCATAGGGCGTGGGCATTGTGATGCCACCATGTGACCTTAACCCATGTGACATCACATTCCCATCATGCCCAGTGATGTCACATGGGTTGAGGTCACATGGTGCATCACCACGCCCACGCCCTATGCCAATATAAGACGGTGCCCACTGCTCTGTCGGCATTTCAGCGCCGGACCTCGTCGTGTCAACATCCAATGAAAGAACACAGCGGAGAGAAGCCCTGGCCCCAGCGGAAGAGCCAGGCAGAAGCGGAGGCCACCGAAGAAGCCCGCAAGTGTCACCCCGCGGCGGAAGACAGCGACGAGAAGCCCGGAGAGTGGCGCCCTCCGGCGGAAGACAGCGAAAGAAGCCCTGGCCCCAGGAGGAGCCAGGCAGAAGTCGACGAAGGCGGCAGCGAAGACCGGGCTGGGTTGTTGCCCCTCCCCGGCAGAAGACGGCTCTAGAAGACAGAGGAGGAGCGACGCCCCCGTTGTTCTCCGCCTTTTTCGGCCGCCCCCCAGATGTAAAGGAGCTTAATTTGGGGTGGGGCCCGGCCGAACATGGCGGAGAGCATCGGTGGGTGTCTCCCCCCCCGCGGAAGACAGCCATCAGCCCGCGGGAGGCAGGATCCCCCCCCCCAGAAGACGGCTCTAGAAGACAGAGGAGGAGCGACGCCCCCGTTGTTCTCCGCCTTTTTTCGGCCGCCCCCCCGGATGTAAAGGAGCTTAATTTGGGGTGGGGCCCGGCTGAACATGGCGGAGAGCATCGGTGGGTGTCTTCCCCCCCCCCCGGCGGAAGACAGCCATCAGCCCGCGGGAGGCAGGAGCCCCCCCAGAAGACGGCTCTAGAAGACCGAGGAGGAGTGACGCCCCCCGTTGTTCTCCGCCTTTTTCGGCCGCCCCCCCCTCAGATTTAAAGGAGCTTAATTTTGGGTGGGGGCCCGGCCGAACATGGCGGAGAGCATCGGTGGGTGTGGCCCCCCAGGCAGAAAACTGCTAGAAGCCCAGGGGGGGGGGAGGTGCACCCCCCGGCGGAAGACAGCCATCTGCCCGCGGGAGGCAGGGGCCCCCCCGAGAAGACGACTCTAGAAGACCGAGGAGGAGTGACGCCTCCGTTGTTCTCCGCCGTTTTCGGTCGGCCCCCCGGATGTAAAAGAGCTTAATTTGGGGTGGGGGCCCGGCCGAACATGGCGGGGAGCATCGGTGGGTGTGCCCCCCCCGACAGAAAACGGCGTAGCACGGGGCCCAATGGGGTGGTGGTGGGGGGCCCCGGCAGAAGACCCCCGGAACTGACTAATAAATTATTTTATTCTGTGTGGTGTCTTATTTTTACACTTTTCCACCCGGTAAATGGGTAGGGGTACGATGTATTCACATAGGGTGGGGGGCCAGAATTTGGGGACCCCCTTATTAGAGGGGGCTCTCAGATTCTGATAAGCCCCCCCGCCCGCATACCCCGACAACCAACGGCCAGGGTTGTCGGGAAGAGGCTCTTGTCACTATCGACATGGGGACAAGAGTGCTTTGGGGGGGCAGTGCCCCCCTCCCCCAAAGCACACACTCCCCCATGTCGAGGGCATGCGGTCTGGTACGGCTCAGGAGGGGGGGGCGCTCGCTCGTCCCTAACCCCCATTCCTGTCCGGCCAGACTGCATGCCTGGGATAAGGGTTTGGTCTGGATCTGAGGGGGAACCCCACCCCGTTTCTTTGGCGTGGGTTTAACCCCTTATGTTCCAGACCAAATCTAAGAGCCTGTTGTGCACCTGGAGGGGGACCCCCACGCCGTTTTTTTTAAAATTTGGTGTGGAGTTCCCCTTTATCCCGGTCCTGTCTGTCATTTCCCCTAGTCAGTCCCACCCCCTTTACAGTTAGAACACACCCAGGTAACATAATCAACCCCTTCCTCGCCCCTAGCGTTAACCCCTTCCCTGCCAGTGACATTTTTATAGTAAGCAATGCATTTGTATACCATTGGTCGCTAGAAAAATGCCAAAGCTCCCAAAAAGGTGTCCGCCATAATGTCGCAGTAGCCATAAAAATCACTGATCGCCACCATTACTAGTAAAACAAAAATATATTCCTAAAAAAAACATAAAACGAACCCCTATTTCTAACTTTTGCCCAAACCAATCAAACGCTTATTGCGATTTTTTTAGAACCAAAAATATGTTGAATATTACGTATCGGCCTAAACTGAGGGCAAAAAAGTTTATTTATATATATTATTGGGGAGATTTATTATAGCAAACAGTAAAAAAGTTGTCTTTTTAGTTACAAAATTGTCGCTATATTTTTGGTTCGAGCAAAAATAAGAAAAAAAAATCAAATACCACCAAACAAAAAAAAAACATTTTCTGGGGGAAAAAAGAGGACGCCAATTTTGTTTCGGAGCCACGTCGCACAACCGCGCAATTGTCAGTTAAAAAGATGCAGTGCCGAAACGCAAAAACTGGCCCGGTCAGTGACCAGTAGTATGGGGCTCAAGTGGTTAAAAATTAAGAAAACACTAAAGTTAGCCCAATTTATGGCCATAATGTGAAAGATGATGTTACACCGAGTAAATAGATACCCAACATGTCACGCTTTAATATTGCACACACTCATTGAATGGCGCCAAAATTCAGTACTTGAAAATACCCATAGGCAACAGTTACAGAGGAGGTCTATTGCTAAAAGTATTTCTCTCGCTCTAACGTACGCTATGATACCTCACATGTGGGGTTTGAACGGTGTTTACATATGTGGGCGGGACTTACACATTTAAGGCCCACCCACATATGTAAACATCGTTCAAACCACACATGTGAGGTATCATAGCACGCGTAAGAGCGGGAGAAATACTTTTAGCACTAGACCTCATCTGTAAATCTAAACTGGTAATCTGAAAAAAAAAATGGTGCGTGTTCGCTTCTGACTGCGCGTTACTAAGGACAGGGGCGTTTTAATTATTATTTATGTTTGTTACGTAAAAATTCAATGAGACCTCCCCTTCAGGTTGATAAGCATCAGTTCAGGGGGAAAAAACATAAAAAAAACAGCTCTCATGCTTTCATCCGCCATTGCAGATTTGATTCTGGTAATGCATCTCGAGTGAACTGGGCATGCTCGAACACTTGGAAAATTAAGCTGGGTTTTTGTTCCTGAAAATGACATGCATCTTTCTGAGCATGCTCAGAAAGCTTGTTTTTTGGATTAGTAATTTAAGGACATCCTTAACAGGTGTAAGCAGTTACAAGTGCACACAAACTAGAGGCTGACATTTCTTCATGTGTTTCCAATTGGTTTATTAGCACTCATGTTATAAAAAGCGTGGATAGAGCACATGTCAGCTGCCCTGAGAGGGGGCAGACTTGCTGGCTGGAAGGAATGGCGGGGCGAAACAGAGATGTTTTGGAGCAAGTTTTTTTTTTTTGGGGGGGGGGGGGCAATTGTTTGATATAATGATGTTCACTTTGATGTTTTGTTTGCTGCATAATTTTGCAAAATGTTTCTCAAGACGTTAATGACTAATGTTTTAATCCTGTGGGTCTATCCTGTTATTTCAAAAGCATGACCCATATTCAAATTACTGTGTGAACTAAACCTAGGTCTATTTTTTTTTTTTTATATATTTTGTCTTGCTTTCCTTGTTTTGTTTGTCCACAGACCAATAAAATTACTTTCAAATTTTGAAGTTTGTTTTGTGATATTTTTTCATGCTATGGATTTTAACAGCTGCAGCTGAAATAGTTTGGGCCTAAACCATCAAGTGTGATTTGTCTCTAAGCTCTTTCCTGGTGTGTATGCATGAAATGTTTGATGCCATATTTAGTCACCAGAAAAGGAAGGACAAAGCGGTATTGTTTCCTAGAATTGATGTCCAGTCCAGGAAAACCTGCAAACAAGGCCTGGGGGGGGGGGGGGGGGGGGGGTGGTGTATTGGTGGACAGCCTTGAAGTGCTGGTTTACAGCGCTGTGCTTGAAACTAGCACAAGACAATCCAATTCTAATTGTGGGTTGTTTGAGGGAAGCCAAGTGAGTGTTAGAACCCCTGCTAGTGTTTTTAGGTTGGGCTTTGTGTCCCTTTTCTTAAAATTGGCTTCACTTCCTGTCACACAGCTGAACAGGAAGTGAGGTTAAAACCCTACCAATGGTCTTTTCTTTGGGACACAGGTCAATGTAACTAGTGTCCCCATTAAGCAAATTGCACTGCTGTTTACACCCCAAATGATTAGTTACTTTGGGGTTTAGTAAAGGCAAAGCCGCTCTGCAGTAGAAGCGTAGTCAATGAAAATCAGAAGGGAAGCACTGATGGTTTTAACATCCAATTCCGCCAAGTTTTTATTTTTCTTCCTTGCTTGTCCACTTGTAGTGCAAAGTGGATTTGCCTTTAGTAAATGGACACCAAAGTCCAAGATCCCTACTAATTTGGGGTGTACACAGCAAAATGCAATTTCCAAAATGGGAAACTATTTAGATTGATCTGTGTGTCCCCAACAAGACATTACTTTTTCCCTCACTTCCTGTTTGGCTATGTGGCAGGAAGTGAATGAATTAAGTAGAAAGTGACAACATTTGTGAGGTGTCTTTACCCTATCAGGGGTGCAGGCATCCCCAAAACAAACAAAAAAATTGTTTAGTTAACATTGGTTGGTGTTTGTGGGGGTTCCTAACACACATTCATACATATTAGCAACGCTGGATCCTGGCCTATTGGCATGGTTATATTTTCTTAAGCCTCTCAATAAAATGATCTGAAATTTGGGGTTAAACTGGAACTATAATCAACCCTTTTTTTTATATAGAGTTGGGGGGGGAAGGGTTTGAAGCCCTGTCAGTTTATTTTGTATTATCCCTGTCCGTTTGGGGAGATTGGCCTTCACTTCCTGCCCCATAGCCAAACAGGAAGTGATAGAAAAACTAGGCAAATTAAGGGACTCCTGTGCCCCCCCCCACAGAAGTTGTGTGTGTCCCCTGAAAATTCCTGGGTGGGTCATAAAAAAACAGGGTGTGGCCTTGACAGGAAGGGTGGGTCATTTTTCTATTAGGGGGTCCCGAAATTTGGTCAGGCCTAGGGTAGCACAAAACCTAAATATCCTACTGCATATTTAGACAGGATCCAATTTACAGCATGTTTTTAGATTGTGGAAGGAAGCCCACGTAGGCACACGGAGAACATGCAAACTCCAGGCAGATGGTGTCACGGGCGGGATTCGAACCAGCAACCCTTTTGCTGCTAGGTGAACGTGCTATACACTACACCACTGTGCTGAACAAACATGATCGCAGCTGAAAGCATGAGATCAGTGTTTTTTTTTCCAATTCCATGCTTTCCAGCCTGGAGGACAGATGTGGGGTCTTATTGACCCTGCCTCTCTTCATAAAGAGGACCTGTCACACACTAGTCCTATTACAAGGGATGTTTACATTCCTTGTAATAGGAAGAAAAGTGAAAAATAATACAAAAAAAGGGACAAACAAGTGCAAAAAGAAAAATATTAAGTTAAAAAAACAAAACAAAAAAAAAATCTAAATTTAAATGCCCCTGTCCCTAGTAGCTCGCACTCAGAAGCGAACACGCATGCAAGTCCCACCCACATATGTAAACACCCTTCAAACCCCACATGTGAGGTATCATAGCGTGCGTTAGAGTGAGAGCAATAATTTTAGCACTAGACCTCCTCTGTAACTCAAAACTTGGTAACCTGAAAAAAAAGTCAAGCGTCGCCTATGGAGATTTTTAATAACGAAGTTTAGCGCCATTCCATGAGTGTGCGCAATATGAAAGCGTGACAAGTCAGGTATCTATTTACTCGATGTAACATCATCTTTCACATTATCCCTAAAAATTGGGCTAGCTTTACTGCTTTGTTATTTTGTCATTCATGAAACAGCTTTTTTTTTTGAAGCCAAAAAAAAATAAGGCGTTTGAAATTTTTTGGCGCAAATACCGTTGGAAATTTGTAAGAAAAAATGCCTGCCACTTTATTCCCTAGGGTGTTTGTTAATAAAATATATCTAATGTTTGGGGGTCCTGAGTAATTTTCAAGGAAGAAAATATAATTGTTACATGAAGGAGAGAAATGCCAGAATAGGCGCGGTATGGAAGTAGTTAAAGTGCAACAATAAAAGTGAAATATTCCTTTAAATTTCGTACCATGGGGGGGGGGGGTGGTGTAATGTCAGCATGTGAAAAGTGACATTCTGAAGGAAAAAAGCCGTTTAAAACTGACTCGCGGCAATAATGAATGGTCGGCTCCCGGCAATTGCAGGAGAATTCATTCATAAAAAACACCAAAAAAAAAGCGTGGAATTTAAGGGGAACTCCACCCCAAATTTAAAAAAAAATGGCGTGGAGTCCCCCCTTAAAATCCACACCAGACCCCTTATCCGAGCACGTTGACCTGGCCGACCGCAGAAAAGAGGCGGGGACAGAGCGCGGCCCCCCCCTCTCCTGAACGGCACCAGGCCACATGCCCTCAACATTGGGAGGGTGCTTTGGGGTGCCCCCCTAAGCACCTTGTCCCCATGTTGATGAGGACAAGGGTCTCTTCCCCACAACCCTTGCCCGGTGGTTGTGGGGGACTGCGGGCAGGAGGCTTATCGAAATCTGGAAGACCCCTTTAACAAAGGGGCCCCCCAGATCCCGGCCCCCCCCTGTGTGAAATGGTAATGGGGTACATTGTACCTCTACCATTTCACCAAAAAAAAAAAGTGTCAAGTGTAAAAAATTACAAGAGGCGGTTTTTGACAAGTCCTTTATTATCTTCTTTCTTCTTCTTTTCTTCTTTCCTTCGGGTTTCTTCCTCCATCTTCTTCTTCCTCTGCTTCTGTCTTGGGTCTTCTATTCCCGCATCTTGACTGGCGTCTTGTTCCATCTTTCTCTCCTTCCGCTGTCCTTCTCGTCCGCATCTTCTTCTGGTTCTGCTTCGCGGGAGGCTCCGCTTCCGCTGTGTGCCGGACCACGCCCCCTCTGACGCCACGGGCAAGCTCTTAGGAAAGTCCCCGTGTGGTGCCTGTGCGTCAGAGGGGGGCGTGGTCACATGTCAGAGGGCGGGCAATTCAATTGGAAGCTTGTGCACGGCTTCTTCTTCGCCGGAGGCGCCGCTTCCAATTGAATTGCCCGCCGTCTGACGCTCATGTGACCACGCCCCCCTCTGCACATACACGGGGACTTTACTAAGAGCTTGCCCATGGCGTCAGAGGGGGGCATGGTCCGGCACACAGCGGGCAATTCAATTGGAAGCGGCGCCTCCGGCAAAGAAGAACAAGAAGAAGAAGATGCGGACGAGAAGGACAGCGGAAGGAGAGGAAGATGGAACAAGACGCCGGTCAAGATGCGGCACTACAAGACCCAAGAAAGAAGCAGATGAAGAAGAAGAAGAAGATGGAGGAAGAAACCCGAAGGAAAGAAGAAAAGAAGAAGAAAGAAGATAATAAAGGACTTGTCAAAAACCGGCTCTTGTCTTTTTTTACCCTTAACACTTTTTTTTTTTGGTGAAATGGTAGAGGTACAATGTACCCCATTACCATTTCACACAGGGGGGGGACCGTGATCTGGGGGGCCCCTTTGTTAAAGGGGTCTTCCAGATTTCGATAAGCCTCCTGCCCGCAGACCCCCACAACCACCGGGCAAGGGTTGTGGGGAAAAGACCCTTGTCCTCATCAACATGGGGACAAGGTGTTTTGGGGGGCACCCCAAAGCACCCTCCCAATGTTGAGGGCATGTGGCCTGGTGCGGTTCAGGAGAGGGGGGGGCCTCGCGCTGTCCCCCCCTCTTTTCTGCGGCCGGACAGGTCCACGTGCTCGGATAAGGGGTCTGGTGTGGATTTTAGGGGGGACTCCAAGCCATTTTTAAAAAAAATTTGGGGTGGAGTTCCCCTTAAATTCCACACCAGACCTGAAGGGTCTGGTTATGGATATTTGGGGGGAACCCCAAGTCATTTTTTTTAAATTGACGGCGGGGTTCCCCTTAATATCCATACCAGACCTAAAGGGTCTGGTTATTGAATTTGGGGGGACCCCCACGCTTTTTTTTCGTGTTTTTTATGAATGAATTCTCCTGCAATTGCCGGGAGCCGACAATTCATTATTGCCGCGAGTCAGTTTTAAACGGCTTTTTTTCTTTGGAGAATGTCATTTTGTGCAGAGACATTTCAAACCACGGAAAAAGTGCGCTTTTTCACATGCAGACTTTACACCCCCCCCCCCCCCTAGTACGAAATTTAAAGGAATATTACACTTTTATTGTTGCACTTTAAGCATTATTAAAATCACTGCTCCCGAAAAAAACGGCCGTTTAAAAAAATAAAAAAAGCATTGATACATGTCCCCTGAGGCAGGACTGAGGTCCCCAAACACTTTTTAGGACATTGTCCCTTACTCATTTGGAGAGTTCCTTGGTGTTCATGGCAGTGTTTGGTTTATGGTGCCTCTTGCTTAGGTGTTGCAGCCTCTGGGGTCTTTCGAAAAGGTGTGTATATGTAATGACAGATCATGTGACACTTAGATTGCACACAGGTGGACATCATTTCACTAATTATGTGACTTAAGAAGATAATTGGTTGCACTAGACCTAACAAAGGGGGTAAACTCATACGCACATGCCAATTATCAGTTTTTTATTTCAAAGCCCTGGTTCACACTGGGCTGCCGGAGTGAAATCGTGCGAGTTCAGCTGAACTCGCGTGATTTCACTCCCGCTGGCAGTCCCGATTTCGGCCGCGATTTAGGAGACATCTGTGCAGGTTTCTGCACAGATGTCAATGTAAATCGCGTCCTGAAATCGCAAAAAGTAGTACAGGAACTACTTTTTGAAATCGGTGCAGCGGCGTCGCACCGATTAGGACGGTGTCATTGCCGGCAAATGCCGCCGATTTGAGATGCGATTTCACATGTGAAATCGCATCTCAAATCGAACTAAATCGTACCCAGTGTGAACCTGGGCTAAAAAATAGTTTTAGGGATATATTTTTCTAATTTTACTTCACTACGTTAGACTATTGTGTTCTGGTCCTACACACATAATTTAAAAAAAAACATTGAACTAAAGGCTGTAATGTAACAAAATAGGTAAACAGCCAAGGGGGGTGAATACTTTTGCAAGGCACTGTATATAGCAAAAACTGTTTACGCAGTACTGTACAATATAAAAGGGAGACAATACAGTTATGATACAATAAAATACAAGAGGATTAAGAGGGCCCTGCTCAGAAGAGCTTACAATCTAATAGGGTGGGGCAGGTGGTACAAAAGGTTGTACCTGTGGGAGGTGAGCTGATGGAAGTGGTAAAAGATTAGTTGGAGACGTGAAAGGCTTCCCTGAAGAGATGAGTTTTCAGGGATCGCTGAAGGTAGCAAGAGTAGGGGCTAGCTGGACAGGTTGAGGTAGCGAGTTCCAGAGGATGGCAAAGGCTCTGGAGAAATTCTGGACAGGAGCATGGGAGGAGGAGATGAGAGAGCTTGAGAGTAGGAGGTCTTGAGAGGACAGTTTGGATGATATTTGGAGACAAGATTGGTGATGTAGCTCAGAGCAGAGTTGTGAATGGCTTTGTATGTTGTGGTTAGTATTTTTTATTTAATTTGCTAGGTGATTGGGAGCCAGTGTAGGGATTGGAGGAGAGGTTTGGCAGACACTGAGCAGTTGGTAAGGTGGATAAGTCTGGCAGCAGACTGAAGAAAGGATTGTCTATGGAGAGGCAGGCCAATGAGAAGGAAGTTGCAATAGTCAAGGCGAGAGATAACAAGGGAATGAATGAGAAGCTTGGTGGATTCATTTGTTAAAAAGGGGCGAATTTTAGAGATGTTACGGAAGTGAATTCTACAAACCTTTGACAACGATTGGACTTGAGCCTGAAATGACAAGTCAGAGTCTAGGATTACACCTAGTACACTGGCGTGAGGGGAGGGATTGATGGTTGCATTGTTGATTTTGATAGAATGTGAGAGGAGACTGAAGGATTGAGGTGAGGAGTTGATGGAGAAGAGGAGACAGAGTTGTAGGTAATACTGAAGGAGCGCTGTGATAGATAGGCAGAGAACAAGTATGGAGCAGAATCTTGGAGGTCAAGGGAATGTAGTTTATTGAGAAGGAGCTGGTGGTCAACAGTATCAAAGGCTGTAGAGAGGTCAAGGTGTATGGAGTACTGGCTGTTGGTTTTAGAAGTTAGTAAATCGTTGGTGAGTTTTAGTAAGGCAGTTTTCGTGGTAACATCTTCACTTTCGATATCAGACAAGCAGCATACAAAAAACAGACCAAAAATGTGTCCGATAATCTGATCGTGTATACCTGGCTTAACAGTTTTCATCATGTTCAGCATTGTTCTATTTTGTGACAAGTCATTACACCTATCACATGTGATAGTAGTGACAAATCTGTCAGCCTATTAACTGGTGTCTTGAAGGCATACATATTATTTGTGGAAGTTCTTATGATTTTCAAGTCTTGATAATCAAGTCAAATGCGCTTGAAACAGGATTTTACAAGGTCCGACATCTTAATGATATGCCCAACAAAGGAAGAGGAGAAGCATACATATATTGTAAAACATATTCTATTCACCTTCAGGTCAGACGAAATGCTAAATTTAGCAACAGGAATATAATAGTACTCATAACTTAAACATTTTTAGTGCTGTGAGTAAATTAGTAACCAGTCTCCAGGGTTTTTAGTCTTGCCACATATCCTCCAGACCTCCACTTTTGACAAAAATAAAGGGCCATGGAAACTATAATTTAAAAAGGCGCCACCCAAGAGGCAACTGTACTTGTGTTCTTCCATAGCAACAAATACGCTTGATTAAAACCCATTCATATGCTCTATATAATGAGCATCCCATAGGAAATTTGCAGCGCTGTGTCCTGCATTCTAATTGGGAATCAAAGTAGGGGCTAATGCAGTTTAATTCTTCAGGCATGTAATCCTGGGTGAATGCTTAGAAAATGGATGCCAGACCAGCATGAACAGTTTAATAGTATGTAGCATGGATCCTGACAGCCCCCCCATTGCTTGAAATAAAAACAGCTAGGACATTTTTGGAACTTTCTTTTCAAATTATCCTATATGAATTATGCTTTTAGGATTAGGTAGGAGTAGGACAAGTACTGTCAGGGTTATCTATACATGTGAAGACTGTGTATAAAATTCTGTGTTATTTTTTATATGTAACGGATACTAGCTATACGTCCTAAGCCTCGTGCACACGCTTAGATTTTCAAACAGCCGAACGTCCGTTTTTTGTGTCATGCTAATCTCATTTTGAAAGTGAAGAGGTTACTCACAATACGAAAATTTTCGGACGACAGAATACAACGTCAGAAGTGACCTAATGTGTTTAATAGTTTTGTATGTATTCTTTCATTTCTGAGAATGCGTAGTCCTGCTCTTACTATTTTTTTCAGACGAAAACCAGACTAATGAGATGAAAATCAGACAGTGAGTTCACACCCGACAAAAATTGTATAGCCTGCACATTCAGCTTTTGTCTGACATAATGTCAGGAAAGGTTCCATCCGCTGGTGCTATTTATATTCTTTCTTGCAGTGCTGCGTCCCACCAGCAGGGGTCTCCTGGCAGTTCGGAGCTGTCAGGGGAACTTCCCCCTGCTGGTATATCACCTTTGGGACGCAGTACTGACCTCCACCAGCGGATGGACCCTGGCAGTGTGGAGCACCTGGCCCTTGCTACGTTCAGGTGTGACCTGAACACAATCAACACGCCCTATTTATACCCGGCAGGTTTAAACAGAACTTGCCCTGGTATCCGTCTATCAACCCGACCCTGA
Organism: Rana kukunoris; assembly: GCA_029574335.1. Lineage (NCBI taxonomy): Eukaryota > Metazoa > Chordata > Amphibia > Anura > Ranidae > Rana > Rana kukunoris. Next base: position 213,564,365 of record CM056049.1, on the reverse strand, counting down.
GCCTGTTATCTGGACCCTGTACCTGTTGTCTCCCTCCTGGACTTCTGATCCATCCTGATCCATCCTGATCCATCCTGATCCATCCTGACCCATCCTGATCCATCCTGACCTGATCCCTCTCCTGGACTTTCCCTTCCTGTTCATTCCCCGTCCGCAGCTACTTCCTGATCCCCCGTGTATGACCTCGGCCTGGCCTGTTTATGATTCCGGTATTTCCCTTGCTGTACATATTGTCTTTAGTGTTATTTTTGTCACTGTGGATCTTTGTTTGTTGCACTGAGCTTGTTGAAGGTGGTGGGGTGTTACCCCCTCTTCTTAAATAAATCACCCTTTTTACCTATATCTGTTTGGATTCCTCTTTTGCAATCACACAGTACTGGTCTATTTCTAATCACTGACACATAAAAGCAAAATCGACTGTCGCAAGCACCACACTAACAATACGAAAATCGTCAGCTCGTCGTACAAATTGATTTTGATATTGTGTGTACGGGCCTGTGGGTTGAGCCCAGTAGGCTGGGTTAGTCACGGGCTCATCATAGGTCTTGGATCTTCTTTCTTACTTATTTTCTGAGGAGAGATCATCCATTTTTGATTCAGATAGAATACAGGAGTCACCATTCCACCAAATCCACTTAATATATTACAACAGCTTAAAGTGGTTGTAAACCCTTACATATACCCAGTGAAGTGATTGGCCTCAGGTAATGCACAGAGATGAAATTCTCCTCATAAGTTGTACTTTATTTGCAGTCTTCTGTTTTGTACATCCATTCAAAGTAAGTTATGAAGCTTGTCTAAACTGTCAAAATCAGAAGGCAGAGAGCTGAAATGACAATCTGATTGGATGAAAGGGTCACACCCTCCTTCACACAGCACATAGAAGCAGAGACGAGGCTGTCAATCACAGGCTGTGTGCTGGATAACACTCCCCTGTCACCTTTTTTCTCTTTGTGTCAGGAAAACTTGACCGAAGTGACTCATGCAGATATCAGATTTAGCAGACAGAAGCCCTGTAGCCAATTTCCGATTTTCATGTCACAGCTGGATCCCTGACAGTTCGGGCAAACATGGATTTGGCACTTAGTGACGCATATTGACAGACTTGCTGCTAGGCTCTGAGAAGAAAAAAAAAGGTTGGAGATAGGTGGGTCCAACCCCCCCCCCCCCCCAACACACACACCCAGGCTAGCTGATGACCCTGTTCTCTGCAACTTTCTCTCCCAGGCCAGGCCAAATTTGGCTGTACTTCTTTAAGCTGTGCATATATAATATATATATATATAGTCTGTTTTATGTAGGTACACTTTATTATAAGATACTTCAGAAAAGGAGGATAAAACGTTCCATCGTGATTCTACAAACACTTCTGGAACAGTTTTTATATAACTGATGCACTTACAGCAATGTAAAACTTAGATTAACCTGGTCAGAGGCAGATATGCAGGTCCTGGAAATAACTGTACAAAACTGCTAATGAGATCAGCGAGGAGATCACGAGTCTCATGGTGCTATTGAAATAGCAAAAGAATGTGGGAATACAGTTATGTTAGCACGTGTAACCCTCCATTGTCAAATATTGCCAGTTTTGGATGAGAGGTATGGGAGTAAGTTTATTAGGATAAGTGCTGATGAGACCTCAGTGCATCTACTGGTCACAGAAGGTTTCCGACTGCTGGAAACATTACTTATTGTGTCTTGATGAACATAAGACGTATTAATGTTATCGTAGAGGTGAATACAAAAATGTATTAGTACATCGAATGTACTTATCTTTTCTTAATAGCACTGACTTTGCATAGGCTGAGATAATATCATCAGTCTGCTGCAAGCCCCAATCTCCTCTCCCTCACTATTCAGAATGCAGCATTTTAAAGTATAACTAAAGGCATTTTTTTTGGTTTTGATTAGAACACCAATTAGTTATTTATTTTTTATTTTTTATTGCTGTCTATGTCCCATTAGGGAGATTCGCCCCACTATGTCTGTTCTGTTTACCATTATTATTGAAGCTGAAAGTAAAAGAAAATTTAAAATGTTGGATTGTCCCCAGAAAACTAATGAAAGGGATATCTTCCAATAGGGAGACTAGTTCTAGTGACCCGGGGGCCCCAAAAGATTCCCTTAATCTGCAAGGATTTCCTCTCACTTCCTGTTTTGGCTATGGGACAGGAAGTGAAAGCAAATCTCCCCAAAAGAACACAAATGGCAAAAAAATCTGACAGGGGGTTTTAACCCTCCCTTACTCTATCCAAAATGTAAAAAAACATTTTGCCTGTAGTTCTACTTTAAGCACTTAAGGACCCCGTCACGCCGATATACGTCGGCAGAAGGGCATGCTGGGTACAGGCACGTACCTGTACATTGCCTCCAAGAGCCCAGCCGTGGGGTCCCGAACGCGCCGCCGGCGGCACGCTCGCGACCCGGTCCGAAGCTCCATGACCGCGCCCGTGGGACCCGTGGACCCGATCGCCGCCGGTGTCCCACGTTCGGTCACAGGAGCTGAAGAACAGGGAGAGGTGTGTGTAAACACACCTTCCCCGTTCCTCTGTGTGGCAGTGACACTGATTGTCTGTTCCCTGATATAGGGAACGACGATCAGTGACGTCACACCTACAGCCACGCCCCCCTACAGGAAGAATCACTCCCTTAGGGCACACTTAACCCCTTAGCATCCGCCAGTGGTTAACCCCTTCACTGCCATTGTCATTTTTACAGTAATTAGTGCATTTTTACAGCACTGTGAAAATGACAATGGTCCCAAAAATGTGTCAAAAGTGTCCGATGTGTCCGCCATAATGTCGCAGTCACAAAAAAAAAAATCGCTGATCGCCGCCATTTCTAGCAAAAAAAATTATTAATAAAAATGCCATAAAACTATCCCCTATTTTGTAAACGCTATAAATTTTGCGCAAACTAATCGATAAACGCTTATTGCAATTTTATTTTATTTTTTTAAACAAAAATAGGTAGAAGAATACGTATCGGCCTAAACTGAGGAAAACTAATTTTTTTTTTTTTAGATCTTTTTTTGGGGATATTTATTATAACAAAAGGTAAAACATATTGCATTTTTTTCTAAATTGACGCTCTATTTTTGTTTATAGAGCAAAAAATAAAAACTGCAGAGGTGATCAAATACCACCAAAAAAAAGGTCTATTTGTTGGGGGAAAAAGGACGCCAATTTTCTTTGGGAGCCACGTCGCACGACTGCGCAGTTGTCAGTTAAAACGATGCAGTGTCGAATCGCAAAAAGGGGTCCTTAACCTGCATAATGGTCCGGGTCTTAAGTGGTTAAATTTGTAGCAAGTCACAAGGTGATTTGTGGGATTAATCTGTTTCAGTGATTTTTGAAAACTACCAAGAACTGCACATGCAGCAAATATTTATTTGATGGTGCCATCTCTGAGGAGGCATCTCAATCCAGGAGGTAGATGTTAACTCTGGACAATCTCTTTATAAAGATAGTGCCATGCTTCTTGAGGGAATTTGCGAGACCGCCCCTGATTTTGATACAAATCCTGCAGATTCGAGCACTGTCCAGCAACACTACCCTGCCCTTTGCCCATTGTCGGTATTCTGCACAGCAGTGAAGGCCAGGAGAAAGGACAGCCAATATTCACTAATTAGCACTAGTCAGCCATTTAGTAAGGGAGGCCCGGAGTGGAAGAACAGCAAAGCAAAATAACGTAGGGCCGGGCATGACTAGGTGGAGGTAGGGCAACTAAGAGTTAACTGTAGGAGGGAGCCGGTTGGTTGGAAGAAAGTCATGTGGAGAAGCTGAGAAGGGAGGAGTATTATTTAAGGAAGGGGCGGGGACAGAGAGGCAAAGTGCGGGAAGGAAATTGCAAGGAGGCAGGTTTTTCCTTCTCTGCTCCTTGCTCATTTGTCTTTTGCAGCATGGGGGACATTGACAGGATTTTTGCTAGGCTGAGGGCGGCGGCTGCATCTCGGGGACCCGGATGGCTAGAAGAGCAGGTTGGGGGATTGCTGCAGGACGAAGCGGGGGGGTCTCAGGACACGGACAGGCGATCGCCACGCGCATGGAGGTCTAGGCCCCCGGAGCGTTACTCCCCAGGCCCATCCACAAGAGCCCAGTGCCAACCTAGGAGCCCCCCTTCCGACCCGGCGCCCCCCCCGGCTAAGCGCGCCAATGCTGCGGCTGGGGGTGAGGCGGACTGGACTCCACGCCGTCGGCAGGGATCGGTGGGCGGGGATACGGGTAACAATGGCGCCCGTGCCTCGCCTGCCCGCCGTGGAAGACGCGATCGATCGGTCTCCCCATTTGCCCGGGTACCACTGGGGGGAGGACTCGCCGCGGGAGGAGCCGTGATACGGCCGGTGGGCTGCCTCTTTCCTCGGCTGCCGGCTCCAGGGCAGGGGGGGAGGCCGGAATCCCCAATGCAGGGTGGCGGATCGGTGGGGCCCAGTCGGGGCCCTGGAGATGAGGACGGGCGGTCCGCCCCAACGACAGCAGGGTCCCATACTAGAGGTCGCCCGGCAGTTAGGCCGGGGTTTGCGACCTCCAGGCCGGCGCCGCCTGGGGGGTTGACATCGCCAGGGACGCCAGCTTAAGAAGACCGGTCGGAAGGAGAGGCTTCAGATTCGGATAGAGATGATCCCGCGGTGGTGATGCCGGTGGTGGACGGGCCTGCGAGGACTGTGGGGGAGACATCCAGCCGGCACGGTAAGGGCACACATTCTTTTGAAGGGGAAGTAGCGGCGGTATTAGGTAGATTGTTGGGGGTGGGTTTTAATGTGCCGGGTGGGGGGGCTGTTCCTGTTCCCAATCCTGGCCCTGCTGCTGTCCCGCTTGTGGCGGGCGTTCCGCCTGTGGCAACGGGGGTACCGGCGGGTTTGGGGGATTTTTTCAGGGGTTTGCGGGATTTGGTGCAGCAGTTTTCGGGTGGGTTGCCATCGCATCCGCAGGTTGCGCCATGGGTGGGGGGAGGGGTTGAGGCACCTGGGGGAGCACCCCCTCCGGTGGTGGTGGACGTCCCCCTCACCAGGGGGCCAAGTTCGGTCCCGGACAGCAGCACGCCTGGGGAAAAAGGGGGGGCCGAGAAACCAGCGGTGGTCAGATCTGATGTGGTGCGCATAGCTGACTCCGCAAAATGTGAGGTTTACGTGTGCTACGAGGGTCCCTTGGGAGCTCATTTAAAACAGGAGGTGAGGGACAAGATAGTAAAAGGGGATTATGTTGAGATCTTCTCCCTCCTCCCGTTGGAAAAGTTCAATCTGGATAGGGTCAAGCCGGATGACTCCAAAAAGGAGGATGAGGAGAAGAGGAGGTACAGGTTGATCCCACATACTTTCCAGAATTGGTTGCAGGCTTTTGCGATAATGGCAAGCGTCATAGGGGAGAGGAACCCGGAGCATTGTTCTGGGTTGTTCTGCTATATGGATGCAATTGGGGAAGCGTATCGGGTGTATGGGGGTACAGGGTGGTTGCGCTACGACAAGCAGTTTCGCCAGCGCAGGGCCGTCCGCCCCTCCCTGAGATGGGATCACAAGGACATAAGTCTGTGGATGCGGATGATGTCGGCGCCACGGACACAAAACCATTTTTTTTCCGGGGGGGGCTTCCCCCTCAGGACCGCCGGCCGGAAAGAAGTGGGGGGTGTGTTGGAAATTCAACGAAGGCTCCTGCACCTATGGAGGAACCTGTCGTTTCAGGCATGAATGCTCAGGGTGTGGGGGTAGTCATCCCTTGTCCCGGGGCTTTAAAAAGGGGAAGCGGGCTGGGGAGTCTGGGAACAAGAGGGAGGACGTCAGTGAAGGGAGAAAGGATGCTTCCTTTTCTAAGTAGGTACCCGGATAGGGCGGCGGCTGAGCTGCTCACCGCGGGTTTCTCGGAAGGGTTTGTCATTCCATGTGCTTTGTCGGAGGTACCACCCTTTGCGAGGAACCTGCAGCCTGCTTTGAAGAATCCGGAGGTGGTGTCAGGTAAGTTGGCCAAGGAGGTGAAATTGGGCAGGATGGGGGGGCCGTTTGATGTTGTGCCCTTGCCCAGGCTGGTGGTTTCACCCTTTGGGGGTGGTGCCCAAAAAGGAACCGAACAAGTTCCGCCTCATTCACCACTTGTCCTTTCCTAAAGGGGGGTCGGTGAATGATGCGATTGACCCAGAGGCATGCACGGTGTCGTACACTTCATTCGATGCAGCGGTTAGATGGGTCAGGCGGTACGGGAAGGGGGCGCTCATGGCAAAGTCCGACATTGAGGCGGCGTTTCGCTTGTTGCCGGTGCACCCGGACAGTTTTTGGCTGTTGGGTTGCCAGTGGCAAGGGAAGTACTACGTAGATCAGTGTTTGCCCATGGGATGTTCCATCTCTTGCGCACTGTTCAAAAAGTTCAATTCCTTTCTGGAGTGGGTGGTCAGAGATGTGTCTGGCATCGATTCGGTAATCCATTACCTCGATGATTTCTTGTGTGTGGGCCCCCAGTCTTCCAGGTTGTGTGGGATCCTATTGGCAATGCTGCAGCACATCGCAGAGAGGTTTGGCGTGCCGTTGGCTGCTGATAAGACGGAGGGCCCAACCACAGAACTGAGTTTTTTGGGGATAGTGTTGGATTCGGAAGCCATGGAATGTAGGTTGCAGGTGGAAAAGGTGGAAAATCTTCGGCTGGAGATTAGAGGTATGTTGGGGCGCAAAAAAAGTGCAGTTGAGAGCCCTTCAATCGTTGCTGGGCAAATTGAATTTTGCCTGTCGCATCATTCCCATGGGGAGGGTATTTTGCCGACGGCTGTCGGCTGCCACGGCAGGGGTTAAGTTGCCAACACACTTCATAAGGTTGACAAAGGAGCTACACGCGGATTTGCAGGTGTGGTATACGTTCTTGGAGGAGTACAACGGCTGGTCCCTGTGGATGGAGGGCCCGGTGAGTAACTTCGATTTGGACCTTGTCACAGATGCAGCAGGGTCCACAGGTTACGGGGCTTTCTTTAAAGGGCACTGGAGTGCGGAGGGGTGGCCTGAGGCGTGGATCACGGCGGGATTGGTAAAGAACCTGGTATTGCTTGAATTGTTCCCAGTGGTGGTTGCATTGGAGCTGTGGGGGGAATCCTGCAAAAATTTGAAGATCAGACTTAATTGTGACAACATGGGGGTGGTTCAGGTCATCAACCGTATCTCCGCGTCTTCCTAGCCGGTGGTTCGGTTGTTGCGCCATCTGGTGTTGAGATGCCTGCAATGGAACATATTCTTGTATGCTGTGCATATTCCGGGTGTGGACAACAGGCTTGCTGACCCTTTGTCTCGCTTCCAGTGGGACAGGTTCAGGCAGCTGGCCCCGCATGCGGAAAAGGAAGGGGTGCCTTCCCCGGGGTGGATGTGGGGGATTGTGTCGGAGTCGCCGCAGCATGGATCAGGCGTTCGGTGAGTAGGGTTACATGGGCGGCGTACGCCAAGGTCTGGAACGAGTGGTACAGTTACATGCGGCTGGCGGACGCCAGCCTGGGGGATGCGGAAGTGGGGTGGTTGGTGCAGTACTTTGTGGTACGACATATGGAGAAGGAGGGTTCGGTTTCTGCCCTTAATAAAAAACTAACGGCGTTAGCTTTCTTGTTCAAGCTTGAGGGCAGGCCGGATCTAACTAAATCTTTTTGGGCAAGACAAACGGTAAAAGGATACAGAAAAGGTAAGGTGTGCAAGGACACTAGGAGACCAGTTTCCTTTTCGGTGTTGCAGTCGATATGTAGTGTGCTGGAGGAAGTATGCTCTTCGAGTTTCGAGGTAAGTTTGTTCAGGGCAGTTTTTTCCATAGCCTTTTTCGGAGCTTTCAGATTGGGTGAGTTGGTCAGCCCTTCCAAGACAGTCGGGGGGGGGGTTGCTGGTCGGGGATGTGAGATTGGGTGAGGACAGGGTGATGCTCCGGCTGCGCAGGTCCAAGACGGATCAGGCGGGTAAAGGGGTGGACGTATTTCTCTATGCTTTACCTGGGTCGGTGGTGTGCCCAGTGAGGGCTATAGGAGAATCCTTGGCTATTCGCCCGGGGTTGGGAGGTCCCCTGTGGATGCACAGGGACGAGACGTTTGTCTCTAGGTTCCAATTCGTGGCAATATTCCGTAAGTGCTTAAGGGCAGCGGGTTTCGCTGCTGAACAATTCGCCTCACACTCCCTCCGCATCGGGGCGGCTACAGAAGCGGCCCGGTGCGGGTTGGATGAGGCGGCTGTAAAACGGATTGGGAGGTGGGAATCCAGGAGATTCAGGTCCTATGTTAGGCCGCATATGTTGCTGGAATAATGGTGGTTTTGAAAGTACATGGGAGTCTACAGATGGGGTCGTTGGAGTGTAGTACATTATTGCTTGTCACTCATGTTTGTTATTTGTTTTTCAGATGGTGGTCAGGAGCGCCTCGTTTGGATTTTGGGGCACTCCTATGTGTACTGGGGAGCCTTAAGGGCGGATGCTAGGCCAGACGGACGGAAATTGGGTATCCCTAGGAGGGAGGCGAAGATCAGGTGGTCGGGGACACGGGGTATGGGGTGGGACAGGGTGCTGCCAGAGGTGCAGCATTATGCCCGACTGGACCGTCCTCCAGACGTACTGGTGCTCCATGTAGGGGGGAATGATTTAGGGATTAGGCCTATCGGGGATCTGATAACGGCCGTTAAGGCGGATGTCCTAACTTTTCGCGCGGCCTATCCTGGCATGCTGTTGGTCTGGTCCGACATAATCGCTCGGACGACTTGGCGCATGGCGAGGTCTGTGGTGAGGCTGGACAAAGGGCGGATCAAGGTAAATAAGGTGATTGGGAGGTTTGTGGTGAGACATGGGGGTTTAGTAGTGAGACACATGGAGTTGGAGAGGAACGTGGGCCTGTATTTACGCGGAGATGGTATTCACCTATCCGACGTGGGGATGGAGTTATGGTTCCTAGATTAACAGGAAGGGATCCAGAGGGGCCTGCGGGTGTGGAGGGGCCCTTAAGGGTAAGGGATTACCCTTTCGGGCTGTGGCGTGTTAGTTGGTCTTTGATGGCGGCAGTTACAGATGTGATGGAAATGGTGGTGAGCTCATCGGTGGGATGGGACCCTTATGGGGGATTATTCCAGCGGAACGGTGTCCGTTGGAATACGGTTATGGTTGCACTACAGGGGAAAAAGGTTTGTCTCCGAGCTGGGTCGGCTGGGGGCCGGTTATGGTTAATGGTTGCGCAGTGTAGTGGTAAAAAGGAAGGTGAAGCCGGGTTGCCGTCAAAGACCAGGAAGCTGGGTTATAAAAGTTGGTTACAAAATTGTTAAGGAATAAAGTTTTGTGTGATTTAATTATTTTGATTTAATTATTTAATTTAAATATTTATGTGGTTAAAATAAATTGGCTGTTGTGGCCATTTTACTCCAACAAAATTGTGTCTCTCGTTAATCTTAGTAAAAGGGGGTAACTAAGGTAATAAAAGGGGTTGATGGTTTTTGGGGAAAAGTTGGGCTATCCGAAGTACACTGGTCAAGTACACATGGCATATCTTCTCCTTACCAGGGTGTTCCTCATTCTAAAGTTATAGAGTTGAGAGGTATGACTACGCTTACACTTTACTAAACATGCCTGATCTTAACATGAAAAATGTACCTGATACTAGGTCATCTTAAACACATAAGCATTATGTTAATTTTCTTTAAACTCTGTATTCAACACACCAGGGCTGGAGCCTCATGGGGCTTTAAGTGTTTGAGGAACAGCTATTTGTCAAATTGCTTTGTAGATGATTGCTGATGCCGACTAGTATTTATAAGCAAATATCAAATTATGTCCATGTGGTTAGGGCCTAAATGTGGCTGTAACTCTCATCTCAGTGATGTCTACATGGTGGGCAGTCAGTCAAGGACAGAAAATTTGTGCTAAGACAAGTTGGTCATTGAGGTAATATGGTTGGCTATAAATAATACACTAATAAAAGTAATACACAGAGTAGGGATTAAAAAAAAAAAAAAAAATGAAGGAAATCAAAATGTTGCTTTCCAGTTTCTGACAGCTCTAGCTGATGACAGATAATATATACAAAGTGCTGCAGTAACCATATTTGGTCAAAAGCTGTGTGTGTGTGTTTTTTTTTTACTGTTTAATTTTTTTGGGGAATGAGTAGAGGTACCCCTTACTTATTCATATAGGGGGGGAACTTGTCGCTGGTGGCCCCCTCATTGTTAAAGGGGGTCTCTATATTTCAATAACCCCCTGGTTTGCAGACCCCACACAACCACTGGCCTAGGGTGGTGGGGGAAGAGGACCCTGTCTTTATTAATGTGTCGAAGGCATGTGGCCTGGCATGGTTCAGTAGGTGGGGGGCATGCTTGTTCCCCCTGTTTTCCTGGCCAGGTGAACTGCTCAGATAAGTGTCTGGAATGGATTTTTGGGGGTACCCTCTGTTCTTTTTTTTTTCTTGAAGTTTGTGTGGGGTTCTGTTTAAGTCTGGTATGGAATTTGGACGGGGCCTCATTCTGTTTTTTTTTTGTTAGGCCATCCTAACAATTATACTAGACCTGAAAGCTTGACTATGCCTGCCCTTTCCTTGCCCAATATGCCGTTTATAGAAGCCATTAACACAGCTTCTATGAATGACACAGGATCTATAAATGGGGAATGGGTGGATTAATGAAGGCTTACAAGAGCTTTATAATAAAATAAGATAAGGTTAATTAGACAACATGGTTTTTGAATCCTTGGTATTGCCCGTGGATGTTTCCATCCAGACTATTCTTGTCAACTCTCTCATCATTGGACTACCTTTACATATTCTACCTCCCCTTCAGTTCATTATGAATGCTACTGACTGAATCATCCACTTTACTAATCGTGCAGTGTCTGCTACCCCTCTTTGCCAATCCCTCCATTGCAATATAACTCTAAATACTAACTACAACTTGCATAGCCATCCACAACTCTGCCCCCAGCAACATCATCAACGCCATGTCAAAATATCAACCAAACTGTTCTCTTTGCAAGATTTTCTGCTCCCTTTGTCTCCTCTTCCCATGGTCCTCTCTTGGACTTCTCCAGAGCCCCTTGCATCCTCTGGAATTCCTTACTCCAATCTGTCTGAATATCTCCTAATCTATCTGTAGCGCTACCCCCTCAGGAGCCACTGATTGATTTGGGATCGGTGTATTAAGTTACCTCTGTATGTTGTCTAGGGGTGATTGTAGTGAGCAGAGCAATAAGAGAATGTCCAAACCTGCCGCTGGAGTTTTCTGAATGCTTTATTTCCTGGTCCAACACGATCAACATCAACATGAGGTAAAGAGAAAAGGTTGATGAAAGGAGAGAACGTTGCGGTATCAGGCTTTGGATGAAAAGAAAGCAGTCCTGCTTTCTGTAGTAGAACAGTTCGTCACCACTCTAGCCAGAGTGCCTCCGGACACACGCCTGGCACCCGAAACGTCACTTAAGGTTGCTGGGAGGAACAAGTCTCTCTCACTGACTTGGCTCTAGTTGAACTTAGCGTTTTAAGATGAAGACCTCTGCCACAGGCCCAATGTTAGACTATAGAACGAATCCTCCCTTAAAGTTCTCTTTTCAATAGGGGTAACCAGCTGACAGTCTAGGGTTATCTGTCAGTTCCTGGCTACCAGATCCCCGATGGTTCGTTCAAGCCCTTTTGGATCACCTGCCTCCAGGTTCTCCTCAAGCCGATCCCCCACCGAACAGCACACATCTTAGGATCTGAGTCGCTAGGGCCCTTTTCAGCATTAGCAGGGAACTCCGCGTAGCATGCGACCCCGGCCTGGTAGGCCATATCGCCGGGGTCTGTTGGGTGCGCACACCCTGAAGGTGGGTGCCACACCTGGAACCTGCGAAGAACCCCGAAAAATGGCGTCTGCCACAGATATACCCCTCCCAGCATGCTCCGCGAGGGAAAACTCCTCCAATTGGCTGCTGGGGAAAAGTGTCTCTGCCTGAATCTCTCTGGCGCCACCTGCCGCCCAGAGATGGAACTGTATCTCTGGAGCACAGAATGACCCACAGAATAATTCAGGGCTGACAGCAGCCCAATTTATCAAAATTAGGAGTGGGAGCAACATAACTCTCCCACTCACCCACTAACTTTAGCGTAGCGCCTTTTCTGAAAGAAAGGGGGCGCTACATATGCATCTTTAGGTGATAAATAAAAGCTAATTTCTTCAGAGAGGCCTATTCTGCCTCTAACTAGTAAACTGTACTTTTACTTTCTCCATCAGCTAATTTCTAACAATTATTACCATTTGTATCTCTTGACCTTTCCTTTTAGATTGGAAGCTTTAACAAGCAGGACCCTCTGATCCCTCTTGTATTGAATTGAATTGTAAGAGCCGGTTCACACTGGGGCGACTTGTCAGGTGACTCAACCGCCTGACAAGTCGCGTCCCGTTCTATTCAATAGGAGCGATGCAAGTTCTTGTACGACTCGGGGCGACTTGCATTGACTTCTATACAGAATTCATTTTGCAAGTCGCCTCTGAAGTTGTCTTCAGGTCGCCTTGCCGAGTCGCCCCCAAAGTCGTGCCGCCCCAGTGTGAACTGGGTCTTACTGTGTTGTCTCCGTCCATTTTGTAAAGCGTTTTGTAAACTGTTGGTGCTATATAAATCATGCATAAATAATAATAATAATCTACCTGAAATTACATCCTCTATGTGGCAGAGCAGCATATCTGCCACTCTTAGGCCTCGTACACATGAGTAAATAGATTTGTTCAAAACGGTCTGTCCGACCGATTTGAACAAATCTGTCTGCTAGCATTTTGGTTTGCTCGCGTGTACACACGAGCAAACCAAAATCCCCGCCAGCACACAGCGCGCTGACGTGTCGGTGACGTGGCGGTGACGTTGACGCCGCCACGTCACCGCACCAGGAAGTAAAACACTTCCGCGCATGCGTCGAAACCATTCGGCGCCTGTGCGAGAAGACATGTCTGCTGGTTAGCGTACTAACCAGCAGACATGTCGGGTGGACGGGTTCCCAGCCGACAGATTACAAAGCATGCTTTGAAATCTGTCGGGTGGCCAAATCCGTCTGTTTGCCCGTACACACGATCGAATCTGTCTGCTGAAACGGTCTAGCAGACCGTTTCCAGCAGACAGATTTGATCGTGTGTACGAGGCCTTAGAAGTCGCCAAACAATGGACATTGGTCTCTAGTAGTTTCTTTCTTTATTTTTTAACTATCAAATGTTAGACTGCTAGAGGATTGTCTCAGATACATCTGTTGGTAATATTTAGCACAAAATTATTTTGATCTGGTGAAATTCTTTCCAGAAATATCTGCTCTGTGCTAGTAAGGCTCTGTAGGCTAAAAGGCTCTGTCCACAGGTCTGTTCTGAAACAGGAAAGTTCCCATAGTGTCCTTTAAATGCTTTAGAGGGTCAGCATGGTGTTTATTAACTCCTGTAAAAATTGGCTAAAATGAGTTATACTCAAATCATATATATGGGCATCATGTTTAGCAGGAAATCATATTCCCTTTAGTACAGAATTGTTATATACTGTACATTTCTTGTTCTTATTACTTGGGCCAGTAATACTCTGTATTCCCATTGCACACGTTCCTGGATAAAGCTCTAAGGGCCAGATCCACGAAGCCCGACTTAAGTTTCTGGCATAGTGTATATCATTTACGCTATGCCGCCGTAACTTAGAATGGCAAGTACCGTACTCACAAAGCACTAGCGTCCTAACTTACGGCGGCGTATCGTAAATGGGCCGGCGTACGCGTGTCTAATTCAAGAATCACTCATGCCAAAGATGTCTATGCGTGTGTGATATATCAAGTGAAGAGTGAGGGGCTTGTATCAGATTAGATTAATTTATCCATCAAGGTTTTAAAGGGCTATTGAAAGATAGTGAGACCGTGTTTGTAATTTGTATGTATGTTATGTATTGATGTATATATGTAAGTATATTTTTTGTAAAAATGTTTTTTAAAGCAAAGAAATTTTTTTGGTAAAAAAAAAAAATCCTCTCCCGTGCCCTCTTCCGTGCCCTCCTTCGTGCCCTCCTCTGTGCCCTCCTCCGTGCCCTCCTCCGTGCCCTCCTCCGTGCCCTCCTCCTTCTTTGCTCATCTAAAGTCAGTAGTATAGCTATGAGCATGGATGCCACTGGTATGTTGGCATACAGTTTGTTGGGCAGCAAGTGTGACTGCTCAGCTCCTCACTAACAGTGTTGCTTTCTCTGACATGTAGACGAATTGTCTAATTTTATACCACCTTTTCTATGGTCTAATTTTAGACAGGCCGTGCAGCTGTTGCGCACAGCGCCTAGCCTGCGCTGCACCAACGTTCTTTTGTGGATTCCCGTAACTCCCTCATTAGCATATTTGAATAGCAAATCAATGGTGTGTCTAGCGCAGTTTTGCGCGGACGGATGCGCCTGTCTATCGAAATTACGCCGGACAAAAAAAAGTAGATTTCTTGCGTATCTCGTTTTGGGGATGCGGAGTATCGAAGCGCATGTGCAAATTTAGACTTACGCCGCACATCTCCTGTTACGCCGGCGTAATCGCTCTGTGAATCTGGCCCAAGATATCTAGCCTTGTTTTATAGCTTTATGAAGTTAACTTATGATGTCTAATATTTATCTGCACCTAGATCTCACAGAACCACATAAAGTACATATTACCAGTCATCCGCGAATTCTCCAAAAATATCATAATTGTAAGTAAGAGGAGAGCATGATGGTTAAGCTGTTAGTACACTTGATTTCAGTGGTTAGGTCCTAGGTTTATCGATCAACAAAGAAACAGTTTGGATGGAGTTTGTATGTTCTCCTCATTCTTCTATTTGTTCCTCCCACAATCCAAAAACTACTGGTAGGTTAATTGGAATCCACCCATATCCACCTAATATGTGTGAGTATTACAGTGGCATTTATGCTAGACAGAAGGCCATTTGAGAAAGGGCTAATATGGTTGCTTTATATTCACTGTGGGATAGTTTAAAAATGACCCTTGCTATGAATATATATATAGGGCCAGATTCAGGTAGATGGGCGCTTCTTTACTTTGGAGTAACGTTTCTCATTTACGTTACTCCGCCGACACTTTCGGCGCAAGTACTGTTATTCACATAGCAGTTGCGCGTAAACTTGCGCCAGAGTAACGATAATGCGCTGGCGTAACCCGACGCAAGTGGAAGTGGGTGTGATCATATGTAAATGATGGGCGGAGCCCAGCGCAGAGGCTTACGTTCAGCGCATCATCCACGGAGCATGCGCAGTAAGTGAGGCTTCACTCGGCCCCCTTGTGCGCATGCTCACAACTTCCGTCGGCACCACTTCACGGGAAACGTCAGTGCAATGCGTTCCGTTGGGCGTTTAAATGCGCCCGTAGATGCGCCATTCCGGCACTAAAGTATATCCTGCTCCCCCTCCCCGCAGTGATGTTACTTTTGTTCTGAGATGGCTGCTCCCGTTCCCCACAAACACACAGGAGAAAGCTGAACTCTAAAGGCCAGGAGCTGTCAGCCGTCATCTCGGCTATGGAGACCTATGATGTCTTCCTCCATGGCTGTAAAAGTTGACAGACAAGCATGGACAGAGGTGTTGTCCTGCAAGTGGGGGTGCTCAGCTAGCTCTTATCGTCGGTAACGCTGCTGTAGCTGCTCTCCTGCTGACCTGTGGCCGTCTGGAGTAAAGATAAAGCAGCTATTTGTAGAAATAACTTTGCGCCGGACGGACGAGATACGCGCGGCGCATGTAGCCAGCGTATGGTGCTAATCCGTTCGCGAATCGGGAAATCTCCCTCATTTGCATATTTGCAGGGGAAATCAATAGGCGCGACTGATGCGCCAAGTGAAATTATGCGCTGACGAGACTCTGGCGTCGGAAAGTTAAGCCGATCGGAAATGGCCCGTTTTCTGTCGCATCTAGTTTGGTGGGTACGGCCACATAGAAACGACGGCGCATCTTCACAGTTACGCGGCGCATATCGAATTACTCCAGCGCAAGTCTTGCTGAATCTGGCCCATAGTTTTCTTTTTCACGTTCCAATGATGTTATTATGTACTACGTGGGTATTTTGGTTGATTTTTATTGTTATATGATGCTATGACTCCAAGGCCAGAGGAATGGCCCTCCCATGTATGTTACTTTGTATACTTGAAAACAATAAAGAAAAATTGAAAAAAAAATAAAAATGACCCTTGCAGTAACCCCCTCAAACCAAGTGTTACATTCACGTTTATTTCAAGGATAGAGAAAAAAACAGTAACACTTGCTTCATTTCTTGCTCCTCTGATGCCCTTTACTGCTTTCCCCTGTTTCTGGGATGTGGGCAGGCCCCTGTCATCCTCATGTACAATGCAGGACTGTATCAGTGCATTATACATGGCACTGGCACAAATAACATAATACATCTATTTACATCAACAACAGCCCCTAAAACAGGCCATACATGGTCGAATTTTGAACAAATTTTATTTTCAAAATCAGAAAGTTCATTTTTTTTGTGTCCGATGATGCCACCATTGATTTTCGAAATTCGGCCAACCAAGCCTTCATGTTGCTACAGAAAATAATTTTCTCTCCGGAAATTTTCTTTTCTTGCACATGCACATTTTTCTTTCCTATTACATTTCTCGCACGATTCTCCCATCATTGATTAGAAAATCGTTTGTTTTTCAAAAAATTTCCAGATTTCTCAAATTTGATTGCCGCACAAAAATCAGCTGTTGCTGCAGCCCACTAACGGTGCGAAATTCATACGAAAATTGCCGCGAACATAACGAGTGCTCCCGTCTTATAACTTGCTTCTGAGCATGTGCGTTTTTTTTTCCCATCGTTAAAGCCTACACATGACCGGTTTTCACGACGTGAAAAATGACTAGAAAAATTAGAGCATGTTCTAAATTTTTAATGGCCACTTTTCACATTGAGTAAACTTTTCTGGAGCCGACACACGATCGTTTTTAATGACCAATTAAAAAAAATACATTTTTCACGTCATGAAAAACGGTCGTGTGTACACGGCATCAGATATGATTTTCGAAAGAAAATTCTTTCGAAATTCGAACCGTGTATGGCCGGCATAACTCACCATTCTGACTGTTTTAATAACATCCCACTGTGCATTCAGCTTGCTAAAATAGCATTTTACAACATCCAGGACAATTAAAATCACATTTCCAGGTTTACATCACGATTCTGACCTTGACTGCCTGGCAGCTGTTGTTTCTAAAGCTCTTGATTCTGTTATTTTATGTGTTGGAACTTGGTAAACTCTTTTTGAACCACATATCAACCTTGTGTCAGTGATGAATCACAGGCGTGTATGCTGCTTTCATAAAGAGATTCTGAGCAGCATGGGGATGGGCTGTGTTGAATTACTAGACAGAAGCTTTTTATTGCTGTGCTTTTGGGAATGCTATGACCTTACACAGAACAGTGCAAAGCTGAAAGAGAAAAAAACAAAAAAAACATTGTTTCATCAATTCATTATTGGCTAAATAGTTATCTATGTAATATATTTTTAATTGTTTCAAAGCTTTAGCCTTGTCATTAAGACTTAAAGGGTCACTAAAGAATTTTTATTTTTTTTACCTAAATAGCTTCCTTTACCTTACTGCAGTCCTTTTTTAATGTCCTCATTGTTCGTTTTTGCCATAATGTTGCTGTAATCCTTCTCTGTTCTGGACACTTCCTGGTTGTCTGTTTCCTGATGGAGCTTTCTCTGTGTGGTCACTAATCCAGGAGGTGTGATTAATGTGTGTCTAAAACCCCTCAGAACCAATCACTTTCGTTTTACAAACCATCACTGCCCTCTATTGGCTCTGTGTCTCTGTACATCACAGAAGCATGAAAAAGCATGCAAAAACGAAACTGAAACTGCAGGTACATTATATAGCTATTTTTAATCATTTTTTAAAAGGAATCAGTTAACTATTATGTCTCTATACCCTGTATACAGTAATTTCAGCAAAAAAAAAATGTTTTCCTTTACAACTCCTTTAAAGGCAGGGCCGATCCTAGGGTCACAGGCGCCTGGGTGCAGAAATATTTCTGGCGCCCCCCACATGGGCGTAGTCATCTTACTAACTCCTCCTATTTACAAAATGTTTCAACGACTCAGACACAGAGATGCTCCCTTAAGAAGTCTTCATTATCCTGGGATCCTCTTAACAATAAACAAATTACAAGAAAAGAGTACACTAATGGGACCTGGGGGGGGGGGGGGTCTCTTAGATAGATAGAGAGAGGGCTTATGTTAGGAGGTCTTATGAGATGGTCAGAGACTGTAGGCATGATACAGGAGATAATCAGAGACTGCAGGCATGATACAAGAGATGGTCAGAGACTGCAGGCATGATACAAGACATGGTCAGAGACTGCAGGCATGATACAAGACATGGTCAGAGACTGCAGGCATGATACAAGACATGGTCAGAGACTGCAGGCATGATACAAGACATGGTCAGAGACTGCAGGCATGATACAAGACATGGTCAGAGACTGCAGACATGATACAAGACATGGTCAGAGACTGCAGGCATGATACAAGACATGGTCAGAGACTGCAGGCATGATACAAGACATGGTCAGAGACTGCAGGCATGATCCAAGACATGGCCAGAGACTGCAGGCATGATCCAAGACATGGTCAGAGACTGCAGGCATGATCCAAGACATGGTCAGAGACTGCAGGCATGATCCAAGACATGGTCAGAGACTGCAGGCATGATCCAAGACATGGTCAGAGACTGCAGGCATGATCCAAGACATGGTCAGAGACTGCAGGCATGATCCAAGACATGGTCAGAGACTGCAGGCATGATACAAGACATGGCCAGAGACTGCAGGCATGAAACAAGACATGGTCAGAGACTGCAGGCATGAAACAAGACATGGTCAGAGACTGCAGGCATGAAACAAGACATGGTCAGAGACTGCAGGCATAAAACAAGACATGGTCAGAGACTACAGGCATGATACAAGACATGGTCAGAGACTGCAGGCATGATACAAGACATGGTCAGAGACTGCAGGCATGATACAAGAGATGGTCAGAGACTGCAGGCATGATACAAGAGATGGTCAGAGACTGCAGGCATGATACAAGAGATGGTCAGAGACTGCGGGCATGATACAAGAGATGGTCAGAGACTGCGGAAATGATACAAGAAATCAATGCATCAAATGCAGCCTACCAGTGCCCACCAATTACAGCCCCATCAGCGCCCATCAAATGCAACCTACCAGTTCCCACCAAATCCAGCTCATCAGTGTACACCAATTGCAGCCTTTTAGTGCTCCTCGATCACACAGAGCAGCGACGATCTCCTGCTGTCACAGAGCTTGGATTTAAATCTCCCGGGCAGCCACTGTAACAAAGTCCCGCCTCCTAGACCAGCTTGTGGCTTTTATGATACACGTCACACTGATTAAATTTTACTGCATTGGATCAGTGTTCCGTCTATCTCACAGGAGGCGGGACTTTGTTACAGTGCCGTCAGGAATTTTAGACCAAAGCTTGTGCGATGTGCGAGACACACACAAGCAGTGGCATCGCTAGGGTTGGGGTCACCTGGTGAGGCCAGCAGGAACCACAGGTCAGCGGCCCGCAGGAACCACAGGTCCGCAGACAGTTCCCAGCAGGACCTACAGCCTGTGGGTCCTGCTTGGGAGGTGGCTGCGGATCTGTGGATCCTGAAGGGGGCTGGCTAAGAATCTGTGGGTCCTGCAGGGGGCTGTCTACGGACCTGTGGGTCCTGCAGGGAGCTGGCCGTGGACCTGTGGGTTCTGCAGGGAGCTGGCTGGTGATCTGTGTGTCCTGCAGGGGGCTGGCAGCGGACCTGTGGGTCCTGCTGGGAGCTGGTCATGACCAGTGGGCCCTGCTGGCCTGTAGGCTATGGCTAGCTTTCAGCAGGACCCACAGGTAATGGGCAGCTCCCACAGGTAATGGGCAGCTCCCAGCAGCACCCACAGGTAATGGGCAGCTCCCAGCAGGACCCACAGGTAATGGGCAGCTCCCAGCAGGACCCACAGGTAATGGGCAGCTCCCAGCAGGACCCACAGGTAATGGGCAGCTCCCAGCAGGACCCACAGGTAATGGGCAGCTCCCAGCAGGACCCACAGGTAATGGGCAGAATGATCATGTGGGGGGCAGGATCTCTCACCTCAGCAATGGTACAATGGCAGCTGCCAGCTCAGCAAGACAGGTCCTCCTGCTTCCAAGTTGCATGGCCTCCTCCAGTCCTGGGGGGGGGGGTGGTTTTGATGCTTCTGTGGGGTCAATAACATTGACAGGCCCGGAGTTGTAGCACAACTTCTCTTCCTTGTTTACACCACCCACCGGGAGCCTCCCTCAGAAGTCACAACTCCCAGAAGCCACATCGGCAGCCGTCACAATACAAGCACAGTAGCACTGTTAGTGGCGGTGCCGGGAGTGCAAGGAGCCGCGGCCGCCCGCTTACATGTTTTTTTCTTGTTGCTTCAGTCCGAGCGAGCGCGTCAATCGTCTGGGTCGGAGGAAGTTGCGGACTACAGCTCCCAGAATCCACAGCGGCGGCCGTCACGTCAGTGAAGTCAGCTGACATGCAACATGACATGACATGACTGAAGCAACAAGAAAAAAAAACATGTAAGCGGGCGGCCGCGGCTCCTTGCACTCCCGGCGCCGCCACTAACAGTGCTACTGTGCTTGTGTCTGCTCGCGGACTGCATCGCACGCGCAAGTGACTCTTTGGCACAGTTCAAGGAGAGGAGGAGGGAGGAAGCACTCTGACACTTCGGCGCCTCCCCCCTCTGGGCGCCTGGGTGCCAGGCACCCAGTGCACCCGCCCAGGATCGGCCCTGTTTAAAGGTATATATTTAAGAATCACGACATATGTACGTTGTATGTATATTTTATAGTTAGTGATGTGTAGCAGTAGCGAGTTGTTGTACCGTGGTTTAGCCACCTACTGGGCTGCATGTTTTCTACATGTACAGCCATGTGATGAGGGTGCACCAGTACTCTTTAGCCCATTCCTGTATGGCATACTGTAGGTTGGTCCATATAGACTCACTCAGACTCAGTGGGTACCCCGGGGAGGTCTCCAACCAGCACCACCTAGTAACCCATTTCAACCCAAATTGCAGCTTCACTCAGCAGCTGTTTTATTCCAGAAAATGTTCCCATCTTGTGCTTAGGATAAGGAAGCGTCTACATAACAGAAGCTGTCTAATTATTTTCCTGAAATGCAGTTGATTTGCATATGTATTGCAGACCCCATAATGGGCCACGCAGATTTGTCCCAGGTTTTATTCCCAAGTGAGCGCAGGGCAGCCAGGTACACCGTATGCTCTGCACTGCCTATCATTGAATACCAAAGTTGGGAATGGGGGAAACTTCCATTAACAACCAAGGTTTTAAGGGAAAAAACCCAATGCCTTTGGAGGAGACAACCACTGACCATCTATGCTTTCTAAAGAGTGGAGGGGGACTCTCCACTCTGATTGACCACTAATGAATGACCACTAATGCCTATGATAAAGGAATGTGACCTTCAGGGTCTATTTATGCCGGGACTGTCCTCTACAGTGCACTTGACCTACGTTATGTTGCACGTAAAGGTTTGTTGTGCTAAGTTGATAAAAAAATCAGATATGAACCGAGTTGCAATGAAACGTTGCAATCTCTTGTTTGTGATGTGATGCGTTCCAGAGCAAGGGCCTGTGGCAGAGGTTCCACTCCTATTTTTATTTGAGCCAAGTCTGTGGCAGAGACTTGTTCTCCTTCTCAAGGGTCTGAGTGATACTCTGGCTGCCAGTTCTGTGAGAGAGACTGTCCAGGTACACTACACCCACTCCGGCTGGAGTGGCGACGAAGCAAAATATCATTGAAGCAGGACTGCTTACACATGGTTAAGGCCTGAATCTGCAATTCTCCTTTCACCAATCTTTCTCTATCTACTTCAAGTTAATTGTTGCCGTGTTTGGCAAGAGAATAAAAGCACAGAAAACGACACCCTGCTGTTTGGACATTCCGTCATTGCTCACATCACCTCATCATCATCATACCCCTAGACGCATCACAAAGGTAACACGCCGTCCCAAATCTATCCAGCGGCTCCTGAGGGTGTAGCTCTGCAATATTTTAAGACAAAGATTACCCCAACTGTGTAAATTGCCTTTGCCATGAAGTATTGTCAGAAACCCAACCATGAAGAAAGATATTTCTTTCAGGGGAGTGGATGTGTTGATCAACAATGCTACTTCCTGACTATCATGTTAATTCTTTGTCCACAGAAAATCTGATTGTGTGTTTGAGGCTTAAGAGTCAATTCCCTAGCACAGCCCCCTCCCTCCTGCTATGTCATAGCTCGCTCACACTTTTTAATGTTTCTTATTCCCCCCCCACTCAAAACACACACACATTCTTCCCTACATAACCTTTTTAAAGCAGCTAGGGGAAGACTAAAGAGTGACAGCTCTAAGCCTGCTGAGGCTGCTGACATTAAATCTAAAACAGTAAAGGCCCGTACACACGATCGGTTATGACGGACAATACGACCGTCTGTATGCTCCATCACACAATTGTTGTTGGAATTCCTGACAACAAATGTTGGCTGTGCATGCTCTCAAATTGTCCGACAACAAATTTGTGTACACAAATCTTTTGGACTAAAATCCAAAGTACAAACACGCATTCGCTCAGAAGCGATTGTGTGTATGAGGCTTAACAGTCACAGAGTTGTTAGATGTCTACATATGGAAAGCTTTTATGGGCACATAACATACTAAAAATATATTAAATGCACTGGGAGCGGTGCGTCCATAGGGCCGCCGGAGCGCCGCCCCCTCTGGCTCGCTCACAGCCACTAAAATATACAGATTCATGCATTGTATGAATCTGTATATTTTCGCCGCTGCCCAGGCTCGGACTGAGACAAATAATAGGCCCGGGCATTTTAGACTGAGCAGCCCAGGGGGGGCGGGGGGCGGGGGTTAATGATGGGATGTGGGGTGAGATAAAGAAATATAGATAGACAGAGAGAGAAAGAAAGATAGATACAAAGAAAGATAGATATATATATAGAAAGACAAAGATAGAAAGAAAGGAAGATGGATAGATAGATAGGAAGGAAGACAGATAAAGAAAAAAGATAGATAAAGATAGAACGAAAGAAAGAAAGAAAGAAGGGAAGGAAGGAAGATAGATAGGTAGTAGATATAGATAGATAGATAGATAGATAGATAGATAGATAGATAGATAGATAGATAGATAGATAGGAAGGAAGATAGATAAAGAAAGAAAGATAGATACAGATAGAAAGAAAGAAGGGAAGGAAGGAAGATAGATAGATATAGATAGAAAGGAAGGAAGATAGATAAAGAGAGAAAGAAAGATAAAGACAGAAAGAAAGAAAGGAAGAAAGAAGGGAAGGAAGGAAGATAGATAGGTAGTAGATATAGATAGATAGATAGATAGATAGGAAGGAAGATAGATAAAGAAAGAAAGATAGATACAGATAGAAAGAAAGAAGGGAAGGAAGGAAGATAGATAGATATAGATAGAAAGGAAGGAAGATAGATAAAGAGAGAAAGAAAGATAAAGACAGAAAGAAAGAAAGGAAGAAAGAAGGGAAGGAAGGAAGATAGATAGTAGATATAGATAGATAGAAAGGACGGAAGATAGATAAAGAAAGATAAAGACAGAAAGAAAGGAAGGAAGAAAGAAGGGAAGGAAGGAAGATAGATAGTAGATATAGATAGATAGAAAGGACAGAAGATAGATAAAGAAAGAAAGATAGATAAAGATAGAAAGAAAAAAGGGAATGAAGGAAGATAGATATATATAGATAGATAGAAATGAATGAAGATGGATAAAGAAAGAAAGATAGATAAATATAGAAAGAAAGAAGGGAAGGAAGATAGATAAAGATAGATAGATAGATAGATAGATAGATAGATAAAGAATGAAGGGAATGAAGATAAGATAAAGAAAGATAGATAAACATAGAAAGAAAGAAGAGAAGGAAGGAAGATAGATAAAGAAATAAAGATAGATACATATAGAAAGAAGGGAAGGAAGGAAGATAGATAGAAAGGAGGGAAGATATATAAAATAATTATAGATAAAGATAGAAAGAAAAAAGGGAAGGAAGGAAGATGGATAAAGAAAAAAAGATAAAGATAGAAAGAAAGAAGGAAAGATGGATAGATAGATAGATAGAGAAAGAAGGGAAGGAAGGAAGATAGAGAAAGAAAGAAAGATAAAGATAGACAGAAAGAAAGAATGAAGATAGATAGATAGATAGATAGATATAGATAGATAGACAGATAGATAGATAGTTAGATAGATAGATAGATAGATATAAAGGTAGGAAAACAGATACAAATAGACAGAAAGAAGATAGATAGATAGATAGATAGATAGAGAAAGATAACTAAAGATAGATAGATAGACAGAGGCGGTGCATCTATAGAGGGCACCGGAGCACTGCCCCATCTGGCTCAGCCGCGACAATGGGCACAGTGGCGACAATGTGGGCACAGTGGCATCAATGGGCACAGTGGCAAAAATGGGCACAGTGGCGACAATTAAAGGGCACAGTGGCTGCGTTTGATGGCATGGCACAGTGGCTGTGTTTGATGGCATGGCACAGTGGTGACAATTGATGGCACAGTGGCTGCGTTTGATGGCATGGCACAGTGGTGACAATTGATGGCACAGTGGCTGCGTTTGTTTGCATGGCACAGTGGTGACAGCAGAACAGTGTATGTCGGGGAGAGTGGGCGGGGCAGACAGGGGAGGAGAGGAAGAGAGGAGGGGGAGGAGTAGAAGCAGATCCTCTCCTCTAACAGGTCGTGCGGGCAGCAAGGGGAGGGGAGAAGTGTCATATCTGGCGCTGTGTTGGTGGTGTACACCCCTGGGGAGACGTAACATGCGACCCGCGGGCCGCCGAAGAAGATAGATAGAGAAAGATAACTAAAGATAGATAGATAGACAGTGGCGGTGCGTCTATAGAGGGCACCGGAGCACTGCCCTCTCTGGCTCAGCCGAGACAATGGGCACAGTGGCGACAATGTGGGCACAGTGGCATCAATGGGCACAGTGGTGACAATGGGCACAGTGGCAACAATTAAAGGGCACAGTGGCTGTGTTTGATGGCATGGCACAGTGGTGACAATTGATGGCACAGTGGCTGCGTTTGATGGCATGGCACAGTGGTGACAATTGATGGCACAGTGGCTGCGTTTGATGGCATGGCACAGTGGTGACAATTGATGGCACAGTGGCTGCGTTTGATGGCATGGCATACTGGGGACAATTGATGGCACAGTGGCTGCGTTTGATTGCCATGGCACAGTGACTGCGTTTGATGGCATGGCACAGTGGTGACAATTGATAGGCACAGTGGCTGCGTTTGATGGCATGGCACAGTGGTGACAATTGATGGGCACAGTGGCTGTGTTTGATGGCATGGCACAGTAGTGACAATTGATAGATAGATAGACAGTGGCGGTGCGTCTATAGAGGGCACCGGAGCACTGCCCCTCTGGCTCAGCCGCGACAATGGGCACAGTGGCGACAATGTGGGCACAGTGGCATCAAAGGGCACAGTGGCGACAATGGGCACAGTGGCGACAATTAAAGGGCACAGTGGCTGCGTTTGATGGCATGGCATAGTGGTGACAATTAATGGCACAGTGGCTGCCCCCTCTGGCTCAGCCGCGACAATGGGCACAGTGGCGACAATGTGGGCACAGTGGCATCAAAGGGCACAGTGGCGACAATGGGCACAGTGGCGAAAATTAAAGGGCACAGTGGCTGCGTTTGATGGCATGGCACAGTGGCTGTGTTTGATGGCATGGCACAGTGGTGACAATTGATGGCACAGTGGCTGCGTTTGATGGCATGGCACAGTGGTGACAATTGATGGCACAGTGGCTGCATTTGATGGCATGGCACAGTGGTGACAATTGATGGCACAGTGGCTGCGTTTGATGGCATGGCATAGTGGTGACAATTGATGGCACAGTGGGTACGTTTGATGGCCATGGCACAGTGGCTGCGTTTGATGGCATGGCACAGTGACTGCATTTGATGGCATGGCACAGTGGTGACAATTGATGGCACAGTGGCTGTGTTTGATGGCATGGCACAGTGACTGCATTTGATGGCATGGCACAGTGGTGACAATTGATAGGCACAGTGGCTGTGTTTGATGGCATGGCACAGTGGTGACAGTTGATGGCACAGTGGCTGCGTTTTATGGCCATTGCACAGTGGCTGCATTTGATAGCATGGCACAGTGACTGCATTTGATGGCATGGCACAGTGGTGACAATTGATAGGCACAGTGGCTGCGTTTGATGGCATGGCACAGTGGTGACAATTGATGGGCACAGTGGCTGTGTTTGATGGCAGGGCACAGTGGTGACAATTGATGGCACAGTGGCTACGTTTGATGGTCATGGCACAGTGGCTGCGTTTGATGGCATGGCACAGTGACTGAATTTAATGGCATGGCACAGTGGTGACAATTGATGGCACAGTGGTTGCCTTTGATGGCATGGCACAGTGGTGACAATTGATGGCACAGTGGCTGCGTTTGATGGCATGGCACAGTGGCTGCATTTGATGGTATGGCACAGTGGTAACAATTGATGGCACAGTGGTTGCGTTTGATGGCATGGCACAGTGGTGACAATTAATGGCACAGTGGCTGCGTTTGATGGCATGGCACAGTGGCTGCGTTTGATGGTATGGCACAGTGGTGACAATTGATGGCACAGTGGCTGCGTTTGATGGCATGGCACAGTGACTGCATTTGATGGCATGGCACAGTGGCTGTGTTTGATGGCATGGCACAGTGGTGACAATTGATGGCACAGTGACTGCGTTTGATGGCATGGCACAGTGGTGACAATTGATGGCACAGTGGCTGCATTTGATGGCATGGCACAGTGGTGAAAATTGATGGCACAGTGGCTGCGTTTGATGGCATGGCATAGTGGTGACAATTGATGGCACAGTGGCTGCATTTGATGGCCATGGCACAGTGGCTGCGTTTGATGGCATGGCACAGTGACTGCATTTGATGGCATGGCACATTGGTGACAATTGATGGCACAGTGGCTGCGTTTGATGGCATGGCACAGTGACTGCATTTGATGGCATGGCACAGTGGTGACAATTGATAGGCACAGTGGCTGTGTTTGATGGCATGGCACAGTGGTGACAGTTAATGGCACAGTGGCTGCGTTTTATGGCCATTGCACAGTGGCTGCATTTGATAGCATGGCACAGTGACTGCATTTGATGGCATGGCACAGTGGTGACAATTGATAGGCACAGTGGCTGCGTTTGATGGCATGGCACAGTGGTGACAATTGATGGGCACAGTGGCTGTGTTTGATGGCAGGGCACAGTGGTGACAATTAATGGCACAGTGGCTGCGTTTGATGGCATGGCACAGTGACTGCATTTGATGGCATGGCACAGTGGTGACAATTGATGGCACAGTGGCTGCGTTTGATGGCATGGCACAGTGACTGCATTTGATGGCATGGCACAGTGGTGACAATTGATGGGCACAGTGGCTGCGTTTGATGGCACGGCACAGTGGCTGCGTTTGATGGCATGGCACAGTGGTGACAATTGATGGTACAGTGGCTGCGTTTGATGGCATGGCACAATGGTGACAGTGTCTGTCGGGGAGAGTGGGCGGGGCAGACAGAGGAGGAGAGGAAGAGAGGAGGGGGAGGAGTAGAAGCAGATCCTCTCCTCTAACTGGTCGTGCGGGCAGCAAGGGGAGAAGTGTCATAGCTGGCTTTGATACGCCCAGCTCATCTCTCTCTATC
Organism: Rana kukunoris; assembly: GCA_029574335.1. Lineage (NCBI taxonomy): Eukaryota > Metazoa > Chordata > Amphibia > Anura > Ranidae > Rana > Rana kukunoris. The sequence continues at coordinate 213,536,613 of CM056049.1, read as the reverse complement.
TGGCGCTGTGTTGGTGGTGTACACCCCTGGGGAGACGTGACATGCGACCCGCGGGCCATGAGGGGCCACAACCGGCCCGCGGGTCGCCGCGGCCCACCGGGCGTTTGCCCAGTATGCCCTATGGCCAGTCTGGGTCTGCCGCTGCTGCTGCCGCCGCCGGTCAGCTGAATAACGGCAGCTGGCTGGCTATGTGGAAGTGCCTATCAGTGCCGGGGGGGGGGGCATTTTACTGTGGGCATGGTGGCGACAATTGCGGGGCACAGTGGCGACAATTGGGGGCACAGTGGTGACAATTGGGGCACAGTGGCGACAATTGGGGGCACAGTGGCGACAATTGATGGCAAACTGGCGACAATTGATGGCACAGTGGTGACAATTGATGACAATTGACAATTGATGGCACAGTGGCTGTGTTTGATGGCATAGTGGTGACAATTCATGGCACGGTGGCTGCGTTTGATGGCATGGCACAGTGGTTGCGTTTGATGGCATGGCACAGTGGCTGCATTTATTGGCATGGCACAGATGGCATGGCACAGTGATGACAATTGATGGCACAGTGGTTGCGTTTGATGGCACAGTGGTTGCGTTTGATAGGCACAGTGAGGCTGCAATTGTTTTTTTTTTTTCGTTTGCGCCCCCCCAAAAAATTTGAGCACCAGCCGCCACTGAAATGCACATATAATCATATGGGAAGGTTTTTTGTTTAAATAAATTATCTCTTAAAATATGATAGAACAAACTAGAATAAAATAGAATGCCTTTATTGGCATTGTAAAAATAAACTTTACAATGAAATTACACATTTACAGCTAAGTATTAATTTTAGGGCTTAGTTAATTGTAAAGAGTTAGCAATGGATTACGTGTGAAGGGTTCAGCTCCAGGGTTAGGTAAAGTACAGGAGGAAGGGGAGGTTATCTGGAAATTTAGAGCATAAGTGAGGGAAGTGTTAAAATGGTTCCAAATGTTGAAGGTGTTTTACCTTAATGCATTCTATGCAAGAAGGTAAAAAAAAAACCTTCATTGTCCAGCCCCCCTAAAACTCACCTGAGCGCCATCCTGATCCAGTAATGTGTACAAGAACAAAAGCTCTTACAGGTCTCTGCCTCCTCATTGGCTGAGAAACTGTGGGAGCCATTGGCTCCAGTAAAAATGAGGAGGGGGCGTGGTCAAGGCATGTCTATGAATGGCCAAGGCACGTCTATGAGACACACAGAGGCAGATTGGGAACGTACATGCCTGAGTGTCCCCATAGCAAACAGATTTCTATGGGGGCACTTAGCGGGGGTAGAGGCCAGTAACATTGGCGGGGGATGCAGAAATAGGAGGATCGGGGCTGCTCTGTGTAAAACCATTGCACAGAGCAGGTAAGTATAGCATGTTTGTTATTTTAAAAAAATGTACCCGTATAAACACTTTTTAAATGCTTGCCGGGAGCCGCCGTCATTATATTGCGGCAGGTCAGCACGTTCCCGCAAACCGTTTTATCTGTAAGTCGGGGGTGCCAATGCATGTGGCCGGCGGCCATGATGACTGCTGGCCACGTGCAATCATGGGCACGAGAGCCAGAACAGGGACGTGTGTGTGTGTGTAAGCACACAAATCCCTGTTCTGTGAGAAGAGCAGAGACAGATTATTGTTCCTACTAGCTGTCATCTGTCATTTCCACTAGTCAGTCCCATCCTTCTAGTTAGAACACACATGAGGGAACACACATTTAAACCCTTGATCATCCCCTAGTGTTAACCCCTTCCCTGCCAGTGACATTTACATAGTAATCAGTGCATTTTTATTTTTAAAATGTGTCAAAAGTGTCCAACCTATGGGGAAATGGGGATATTTATTATAGCAAAAAGTACAAAATATTGTGTTTTTTTCAAAACTGACGCACTTTTTTTGCTTATAGTGCACAAAAAAAACCTGCAAAGATGATCAAATACCACAAAAATAAAGCTCTATTTGTGGGGAAAAATAGACGTCAATTGTGTTTGGCTGCAGAGTCCCACGACCGCGCAATTGTCAGTTAAAGCAACGCAGTGCAGTATCGCAAAAAATGGCCTGGTCATTGATCAGCCAAATCTTCCGGGGCTGAAGTGGTTATAATAGAATTGTAGCCTAATGCCGCGTACACACGATCACTTTTTGTGATGAAAAAAAACGACGTTTTATGTGACGAAACAAAACAACGTTTTTCAAACTTCATTTTCCAAAACGACGTTGCATACACACCATAGTTTTTCCAAAATGCTCTAGAAAAGCGCGGTGACGTACACCACGTTCGACGGCACTCTGTTCCATTGAAGCTCTGTCTCATAACTTGCGTCTGAGCATGCGCAGGTTTAAAAACGTAGTTTTAAACGTCGTTTTGCCCACACACGATCACTTTTTATGACACAAAAAATTACATTTTGAAAAACGACACAAAAAATTCAAGCATGTTCGAATTTTTTTTTGAAGACATAAAACAACGTTTTGCCCACACACGATCATTTTAAATGACGTTTTTTAAAACGTTGTTTTTTTTCCATCACAAAAAGTGATCGTGTGTACACGGCATTACACTAACCAGTCTTAAGAATGCTCCCCCCCCGCTACCTATGCTGCCTAACCTGTGTATAAAAAGGTTAATCTTGGAACTCCTAAAGTGGTGACATTACTGACAAGTTCCCATGTCCCAGCCATAGTTGGCGCTCCCTCCTCTTCCCTGCAGCTGTCACCAACTGACAAGGGGGAGCCATTGATGCAGATCATGTGATGGACCGAAATTAACAAAAAAATAAGTTTATACATTTTTTTACACAGGTCAGGCTGCAAAGATAGCAGAAGGGGAGAGAGAACATTTAGTTAGTGTTATGCCGCATACACACGATCGGAATTTCCGACAAGAAAAGTTTGATGGGAGCTTTTGGGCGGAAATTCCGACCCTGTGTAGGCCCCATCGGACATTTTCTGTTGGAATTTCCGACAGCAAAAATTTGAGAGCTGGTTCTCAAACTATCAAACGGGAAAAGTTCTTGTCGGAAATTCCAATCGTCTGTATGCAATTCTGACGCACAAAAATCCCACGCATGCTCGGAATCATTGAACTTCATTTTTCCCAGCTCGTAGTGTTGTACGTCACTGCGTTTTGGAATTTCCGACAACATTTGCGTGAACATGTGTATGCAACACAAGTTTGAGCCAACATCCTGTTGGAAAAAAATCCACGTTTTTCTTGTCGGAAATTCCGATCATGTGTATGTGGCATTAGGCTGGAAATCTACTTTAACCACTTAAGACCCGGACCATTATGCAGGTTAAGGACATTCTGTGGAAAAAATTACTGCGCAGGTCTTTAACAAAATATACAAAACAATGAAGTGATTGGTTGCTGCTGCTGCATAAACAATGTGCGATACACATAAATTACCTATAAAATCAAAAAAATGCTGCGCTGCACTGACATATGTATCATAAATCCAATATCAATTGTGACCATTCCTCTTAATGTGAAAAAATAAGTGAAAAGTGGATATCGTGACAGATCTAAAGATAACACATTTAAATATAAATAATAATAATCATAAAGTCCATGTGTGTCAAACTTGCACCCGAAGTGTGTTTGAAAAGAGTTCGTAGAGTAAGATCAAACAAAAGGCACCTCCAGCTCTAGTAAAATTGCCTGCTTACCGACTCCCAATGATCTTATTGCTAAGATCACTATCGCATGTAGCTCTATGTTTCTATGGTATGCTTGCTTCTACTGGTCATCTGCTATTCAACTCCATATGTAGGTAAACCATACATCGGTGCATGCCAGATCCCGGAGTGTAGAAAAAATAAGAAGGCCAAAATAGAGTAGTACCGTAGATAAATTCTATGTTTAATAGTAATAAAAATACACTCACATGGTAGGTGTACAAGATTAGCGTCTTAAAATATTGTAGCCGGCCGGCTAAAACACTCGCTCGTCCTTCCGGATAGTCGATAGCGGTGACGTCAGCACGCCGCTTTCCCTACGCCGTTTCGTCACAGATGACGTCTTCCAAGGGCACGAGCGGCGCGCTGACTCGCCGCTAATTGTACATTTGCATGGCCAATCGGACCGCCCAGTTCTGACATCCGGGAGTTCACGATCCACATCCAATATATTGGAGATGGGATATTTGCCCTTACTCGTTGTGACTCAATGACAAAATGGCCGTATTGGCATTAAATAAGGCCAGATTGAAAAGATTGTATGCACAAAACTTCTAAAGGGACATGGTATTTGGCCTAAAGTAATAGTAAAAATGACAGAGTAAACCGTTAGTCGGTGAACAATATATCATCGTCACTGCTGTAAAATGAGATGCGCACAGTGTTGCAAATTAACCCCATGATGCATGAAACGAATCTAACATCTTCATCACTAGGGGCTCTGTTTGCAACACGTTAACTGGTATGTGAACTGGTTCTGAGATCCGGGACTCACTCTCCACACAAAAACTTTTTTATGATGTTTTTTATGTTAAATTTTTCTTTGATTTTTCTATCATGTTTGTGGTTAGCTCAGATTTTGAGAGGTTACGTATGCAGGGTATAATATCCCTTTTGACGTTGGTTCCAGTTTAATTTATGGGAGCCAATTGGGCCTGCATGGATGCTCTCATCTAATGTTTTGGGTGATCACAGGGACCCAAATGTGGTCTACATTTAAGGGTTCCTTTTCCTGTCTTGCTGGCTGCCATCAGCGAGTCGAGGTTCCTTCCCTTATAATGTGGGTTGTATGCGACTGTCAATAGCCCATAACCTTCCTTTATTTTATAATCAATTATTATATTTTTTATTACATTATTTTTTCAACCAAATGTTTTAAAACAATATGAATTTTTATTTAACTGAGAACGTACTTGCACAATACCAGTTAACGTGTTGCAAACAGAGCCCCTAGTGATGAAGATGTTAGATTCGTTTCATGCATCATGGGGTTAATTTGCAACACTGTGCGCGTCTCATTTTACAGCAGTGACGATGATATATTGTTCACCGACTAACGGTTTACTCTGTCATTTTTACTATTACTTTAGGCCAAATACCATGTCCCTTTAGAAGTTTTGTGCATACAATCTTTTCAATCTGGCCTTATTTAATGCCAATACGGCCATTTTGTCATTGAGTCACAACGAGTAAGGGCAAATATCCCATCTCCAATATGGTGGATGAGGATCGTGAACTCCCGGATGTCAGAACTGGGCGGTCCGATTGGCCATGCAAATGTACAATTAGCGGCGAGTCAGCGCGCCGCTCGTGCCCTTGGAAGACGTCATCTGTGACGAAACGGCGTAGGGAAAGCGGCATGCTGACCTCACCGCTATCGACTATCCGGAAGGACGAGCGAGTGTTTTAGCCGGCCGGCTACAATATTTTAAGACGCTAATCTTGTACACCTACCATGTGAGTGTATTTTTATTACTATTAAACATAGAATTTATCTACGGTACTACTCTATTTTGGCCTTCTTATTTTTTCTACACTCCGGGATCTGGCATGCACCGATGTATGGTTTACCTACATATGGAGTTGAATAGCAGATGACCAGTAGAAGCAAGCCTACCATAGAAACATAGAGCTACATGCGATAGTGATCTTAGCAATAAGATCATTGGGAGTCGGTAAGCAGGCAATTTTATTAGAGGTGGAGGTGCCTTTTGTTTGATCTTACTCTACGAACTCTTTTCAAACACACTTCGGGTGCAAGTTTGACACACATGGACTTTATGATTATTATTATTTATATTTAAATGTGTTATCTTTAGATCTGTCACGATATCCACTTTTCACTTATTTTTTCACATTAAGAGGAATGGTCACAATTGATATTGGATTTATGATACATATGTCAGTGCAGCGCAGCATTTTTTTGATTTTATAGGTTAAGGACATTGCCCCTTTTTAGGATTCTGCACTGTTTCGCTTTAACTGACAATTGCGTGGTCGTGCGACGTGGCTCCCAAACAAAATTGCCGTTCTTTTTTTCCCCACAAATAGAGCTTTCTTTTGGTGGTATTTGAGCAACATTTTTGAAGACAAACAATATTTTTTACTTTTTGCTATAACAAATATCCCCCAAAAATATATAAAAAAAAAATTCTGCTCAGTTTAGGCCGATACGTATTTTACTACTTATTTTTGGTAAAGAAAAAATCGCAATAAGCGTTTATTGATTGGTTTGCGCAAAAGTTATAGTGTTTACAAAATAGGGGATAGTTTTATGGCATTTTTATTAATATATTTTTTTTTACTAGTAATGGCGGCGATCAGTGTTTTTTTATTGTGACTGCGACATTATGGCGGACACATCGGACAATCTTGACACATTCTTCGGACCATTGTCATTTGCACAGCGAAAAGTGCTATAAAAATGCACTGATTACTGTGAAAATGACAATAGCAGTGAAGGGGTTAACCACTAGGTGGCGCTAAGGGGTTAAGTGTGCCCTAAGGGAGTAATTCTTACTGTAGGGGGGTGTGGCTGTAGGCGTGACATCACTGATCGTCGTTCCCTATATCAGGGAACAGACAATCAGTGTCACTGCCACAGAGAAGAATGGGGAAGGTGTGCTTACACACACCTCTCCCCGTTCTTCAGCTCCTGTCACCGATCGCGGAAAAATGGCGGCGATCGGGTCGACGGGTCCAGCGGGTGCGGTCACGGAGCTTCGCACGGCTGGGTTCTTGAAGGCGACGTACAGATACGTGCCTGTGCCCAGCTGTGCCATTCTGTTGACGTATATGTGCAGGAGGCGGTCCTTAAGTGGTTAAAGGGGGTGTAAAGCTTTTTGTTTTTTCACCTTAATGCATCCTCTTCATTGGATGATTGATAGCAGCGCAGCCATTGGCTCCCACTGCTGCCAATCAAATCAATGATGCGGCGTGCCTGGGTCGAGTGATACACTCGGCGGCTAGGGCCACCGACTGTATCCCATAGGAAAGCATGCCCGCAAGCTACCTGAATGGTAGTTTGGAAATGTGGTCACCCTAAGGGTGGAGCCGAGACAGCTGCCGAGGGACCCCAGAAGACCAGGATTGGGGCCACTCTGTGCAAAACAAACTGCACAGTGGAGGTAAGTATGGTATGTTTTTTATTTAACCACTTGTCATCCGTCCACCGTCATATGACGGCAGGCGGATAACTTCATTGTCCTGACTGCACTTCATATGACGTGCAGTCATAGAAAGCTGCTAGGGGCGCGCGCGCGCGCCGCCGGCTGCGCACGTGCGCACCCGTCGCATCACTGGGACCCCCGTGCGTGTGCCCGGCGGCCGCGATGGCCGCCGGGCACACGCGATTGCCGTGTAACTGAGCTGGGACGTGCAGCTCTGTGTGTAAGCACAGAGCTGCACGTCCCTGTCAGGGAGAGAGGAGATCGATTGTGTCCCTTGTACATAGGGACACAATCGGTCACCTCCCCAGTCACCCCCCTCCCCCCACAGTTAGAACACAAACTAGGAGAAACATTTAACCCCTTCCCCGCCCCCTAGTGGTTAACCCCTTCCCTGCCAGTTGCATTTATACAGTTATCAATGCATATTTATAGCATTGTTCACTGTATAAATGTATATGGTCCCAAAAATGTGTCAAAAGTGTCCGATGTGTCTGCTATAATGTCCCAGTCCCGAGAAAAAATCGCAGATCGCCGCCATTCCTAGTAAAAAAAAAAAAAAAAAATCATAATTATGTCCCCTATTTTGTAGGCAATATAACTTTTGCGCAAACCGGTCACTATACGGTTATTGCGATTTTATTTTTTACATTTTTTTACCAAAAATATGTAGAAGAATACGTATTCGGCCTAAACTGAGATAAATTTTTTTTTTTTTTTTTAATGGGATATTTATTATAGCAAAAAGCAAAAAATATTGTGTCTTTTTTCAAAATTGACACTTTTTTTTGTTTATAGCGCAAAAAATAAAAACCGCACAGGCGATTAAATACCACCAAAAGAAAGCTCTATTTGTGGGGAAAAAAGGACGGCAATTTTGTTTGGGAGCTACGTCGCACAACCGCGCAATTGTCAGTTAAAGCGACGCAGTGCCGGAAGCTAACATTTTGTCTGGGCAGGAAGGTGGTGTAGGTGCACAGTAGGCAAGTGGTTAAAAAAAAATAATTAAACCTTTACAACCCCTTTAAGGTCAAGGAGTGTGGAGGGCTACTTCACATTTCACTTTTAGGCATCGGAAGCTCTGTGCCAAGAAGTATTTACAGACTTTTTTTGCAGCACTAAACTAACCAGGCTGCATCTTATAATCGAATAACGAGGTTTTGACAAATGCTTTACATGTCTATTAATAAACAGTTAACCTTTGTTTTCCCAAAGGGGGAGCAGTGACATTTCTAGCCCCACCACAGCAGTGAGCGTGTTAAGAATGAATGTTCCAGCTTTACCTTCCAGCAGTGGCAGCACATTGTATTAGGCTGTCAGCAGTGCTGCCGGTGGGAGTAATGGAAATTGAGTTGCTGTTTGGATGCATGAAAGGTAATAAATTTGTCTGTCAGTACTTTCCATCGGAGTGACAGATTTAGTTTGTTCAGTAGGCTTGGCCAAGCAGGGCTATTATTGCAAAACAATTCATCTGCTCCTGATTGTGAGGCTGTCATTTAAGGAATAAACTTGGGTCACCTCAGCATGACCCGTGCAGAAGATCTAGAAACTGGAGGTATGCATTTATGAATTAGAGTTTGCATTATCCTTGTGACCATCATGTCAAAGTACATTATAGAGAAGGCTTGCCATTAATCTACTTGCCTCCAGACAGATTCTTTCCTTTGAATTTATCAGTGTCAGGATCAAGAAAACACATCTAAAGAAGATGACTTTGGTAAAGTCTTAAAACTGTTCATCTTATTTTTTTCTAGATGTAATGGAATACGGGCACTTGGGGCCCATGTCTAGCTAAGCAAAAAATTGACTATATTGTATGAAATGTTTCACACGCCATAAGTTATACAAGTCAAGAATGTGTACAGATTTTATTCAGATTGTTTGGCTGTACGACTTATACACTTACATAGTTCAGTATGTTTTTTTAAGGATGTAAAACTATATATATATATATATATATATATATATATATATATATATAAGAAGGCCAGTATGGTGGCCTGAGTTTATGGGAGGAGCCCGGAGGGTATTTAAGCAGCCCACTCACACATGCTCTTTGTCGGTTCAGTGTGCAGTACTACATGTCACTGGGCCGACTCTTCCCAGCTCACCTCATGTCCGTGAGTCTGCGCATTCAATCGCATTCGACACCCTCCCGCCCTTCCCTTTTTCAGGGCACTTCTCAGCATATCCTTCTTCAATTAACTACCCATTACTTACTTTGGGTATGCCCCCTTTTCTTGACATACTGACCAGACCACCAAGGCACACTTCAGGTCTATTTATGTTGTAAGTCTTGTCGCGTGTTTATGTGATCCACATCACTCTCAGTCAGAGGGCCACGACCATAAATATATATAAGGGCTGTTACTGATCAACATTTTTGTGTTCGATTAATCGTTTTTTTTTTATCGATTAATCGACTAATTTTGATTAATTATAACGCACATACAGATCCAACTACTTTTAGCTGATCTCCTTGGAGGCCGATTCCCAGTGCAGCTACCAACCACTGGAAAAATGAAAAGCAGGATACAAAAAACACACAGACAGTGCTCGATGGGAATAGCATTAAAACTTTTTTAGTCTTCAAGTAGGTAACAAAATAAATATTGCACTGGAGATAAAATCGATGTACTGTAGCTACATAAACTGTAAAAATGGTGCGAGTAATACCAAACGGTAGCAAAAGCAGTCATAAAAACATGTAGCTAAGTATGATACTGGTATAAAAATGTGTACAACGATACCACTGCTGAATCCAGATGAGGAGAGGTTAACATCAGTCCGTCGCCATGTAGATGTCCCATAAAGGGAACTATCACAACTCCCAGTGGATGGCTGTAGAATCCCAGGTTGATAGAGGGAAGGGATGGAGGGAAGTGTATCAGCCCTTGCGTGTGGCAGATAGTAAGGTCCTGCCGGCATGCAGATATGAAGGCACAGCAAAGGAGCCCTTCAGATGGACACGGCAAGAGGCGAGTGCCAATCAAAAGAATTTTAATCGATCAAAAAGATTGTGTTCGATCAACAAAATTAAAGATTAATCGATGAATTAAAACTTAATATATATATATATATATATATATATATATATGTAGCGCCCCCTTACTTTCAGTATGGGGACTACGCTAAAGTTAGTGGGGGAGTGGGAGAGTTAATTTTGCTAAATTTGGGCTGCTGTCATTCCGGGACTGTCCTGTGGGTCAGTCTGCGTTCCGGGGGTGCGATCCCACTCCCAGGCGACAGATGGCGTCAGAGGGGTTCTGGCAGAGCCACTTTTCCCCAGCAGCCAATTGGAGGAGTTTTCCCTCGCGGATCTTTCGGGGTTCTTTGCGGGTTCCTGATTCCAGGTGCGGCACCCACCTTTAGGGTGTGTGCATCCAACAGACCCCGGCGATATGGCCTACCAGGCCGGGGTCGCGAGTTACGCGGAGTTCCTTGCGGATGCTACTGAGGGGCCCCAGTGATTTACTGGGTCCCCCCACTTCTATAAAAAAGATCCTAAGCTGCAAGCTTTATGGTGGGGGATCGGCTCAAGGAGAACCCGGAGGCAAGTTATCTGAGAGACTTGAACGAATCATCAGGGATCTGGTGGCCGATACATTGACAGTTACATTTCTACTGTCAACCGGTCATCCAAAATGTAATTGACTGGAGGGATTCGCTCTGCTGTTCACATTGTCAGCATTGAGCCTGTGGCAGAGGCCTCATCTGGCATCTTAAACCAAATCAGAGCCAGGTCCATGGCAAAGGCCTGTTCCTTCCAGCAATCCTAAAGTGGCACTCCGGCTGCCAGGCTTGTGGCAGAAGTCTGTCCGGGGGGCACTTCACCCACTCTGGCTAGAGTGGTGACGCAATATACAGTTACTGAAAGCAGGCTTGCTTTCCTGTTCATCCAAGCCTGATACTGCAAGGTTTTCTTTACTTCATCACCCTGTCCTATCTACCTCCTGTTGATGTTGGTCGTGTTGGACCCAAGAAATAAAGCATTTGGAAAATCTTAACTACTGATTGGACATTCGCTCACTGCTCTGCTCACTATCTTCACCCCTGGACAACACTTAGAGGTAACCTAATACGCCGATCCCAAATCAACCAGCGGCCCTTGAGGGGGTATCGCTAAATATATATATCTCTCTATATATATATATATGTATAGATAGATAGATAGATAGATAGATAGATACACACTATGGGCCAGATTCTGGTAGAATCCACTGCGGCGTAGCGTAAGCCATTTACACTACGCCGCCTTAACTTACTGGAGCAAGTGCCGTATTCTCCAAGCACTTGCTCCGTAGTTTGCGGCGGCGTAGAGTAAATGGCCCGGCGTATCCCCGCCTAATTCAAAGGGGGCAGCTTGTATTTAAATTAAGCGCGCCCCCGCTTTGATCGAACTGCGCATGCGCCAGCTGGGAAAAAAGCCCAGTGCGCATGCTCCAGCTCACGTCGGAAAACGTTGTTGAAACCGACGTGAAAACTATGTGATCGTCACTTACGCAATGCCCTATTCGCGAACGACTTAGTAAAACGACGTAACCGATGGAAAAAGACGATGCTGACCCGACGCCATACTTAACATGGCATACGTCGGAACTTTGTAAGCCTACCCCTCATATAGCAGGGGTAGGTTTACGCTTACGGAAACTACGTAAACGACGACGAGGCGGCGTAAAAACGTTCGGGAATCGGCGTATTAGGCTCATTTGCATAGGCAAATGAGAAATCAACGTAAAGGCCACCTAGCGACCAGCGAAGTAATTACATCTAAGATCCGACGGTGTAAGTGTTTTACACCTGTCGGATCTTCGCCGTATCTATGCGTAAATGATTCTATGAATCAGACACATAGATACCCGGGGAAAAAAACAGAGATACAACGGTGTTTCTTGAGATACACCGTCGTATCTCTTTTGAGAATCTGGCCCTTTATTGTCAAAAGTATTGGGACTGCTTCCTTTACACGCACATGAACTTTAATGACATCCCACTCTTGGTCCGTAGGGTTCAATATTAAGTTGGTCCACACTTTGCAGCTATAAAAGCTTCAACTCCTCTGGGAAGGCTGTCCACAATGTTTAGGAGTGTGTCTATGGGACTGTTTGACCATTTTTCCAGAAGTGCATTTGTGAGGTCAGGCACTGATGTGGATGAAAAGGACTGGCTCACATTCTCCGCTCTAATTGATCCCAAAGGTGTTCTATTGGGTTGATGTCAGAACTCTGTAAGTTCCTTCACTCCAAACTTGCTCATTTTTTAATTTAAGGACGTTGTTTTGTGCATTGGTCCAAATAATTTAGTGGAGGGTGGATTATGGTGTAGGTTTGTTTTTAAGGGGGTTGGGCTTGGCCCCTTAGTTCCAGTGAAGGGAACTCTTTAGGCTTCAGCATACCAAGAAATTTTGGACAATTTCATGCTCCCAACTTTGTGAGAACAGTTTGGGGATGGCCCCTCCTTCCCGTTCCAACATGACTGCGCACCAGTGCACAAAGCAAGATGACATAGATGACATAGATGAGCAAGTTTGAGTCCTGACCTCAACCTGATAGAACACCTGAGCTAGCCTTTCTAGACAAACATCAGTGCCTGACCTCACAAATGCGCTTCTGGACGAATGATCAAACATTCCCATAGAAACACTCCTTAACAGGGCCGGTACAAGGCAGGGGCGGGAGGGTCGAGTGCCCAGGGCGCTACCATTTTGTACAGGAGGGAGGGCGCAGTTCTGACACACAAGCGGCCGCCAGACCAGTACACTTGTGTGTGTCATAGACAGCGCGGGCAGCGGCAGTGGCACTATACAAATTGTGTGCCGACTGGGCGCCGAGTGCGCCTCTGCTGTCGCGGTCACGAACACAGCTGTGCTGTCCGTCCTCCCCGTTTGCTCTCCTGGCCGGGTTAACACAAGCCCACAATGACAGGTGAGGAAAACAGCTGTGGGCTGTGTAGTGAGAGCCGACTCGTCCTGCTTCTCCCTCTGTCAGGAGCTGCAGGATCGGAGTGGCTGACCTGTGACAGGGAGTGAGGCAGAGCGGTCGCCTGTGCTCCCCCGTCCCGTCCCCCTCAGACTTCTATAGCACAGCACAAAGTGAAGTGTTCTGGCTGTATGCTACAGATCTGAGAGCGCGCACACATTCCAGAAGGGTGCACAGTCAGTCACAGTGAAGATGAGAACTATGAGAAGGAGGGGGAGGAATTTGTGAAAAAAGGTGAGAACTTTTTAAAGGGAGGATTACAATGGTGGCTGTGAACGGACATTGGGGGGTGGGGTTGGATATAGAGGTGGCTATGGATAATGGAGGAGAGGTATACAGAGGTTTCTATGGAAGGGGGGTATACAGAGGTTGCTATGGATAATGGAGGAGAGGTATACAGAGGTTTCTATGGAAGGGGGGTATACAGAGGTTGCTATGGAGGAGAGGTATACAGAGGTTGCTATGGAAGGGGGGTATACAGAGGTTGCTATGGAGGAGAGGTATACAGAGGTTGCTATGGAAGGGGGGTATACAGAGGTTGCTATGGAGGAGAGGTATACGGAGGTGGCTATGGAAGGGGGGTATACAGAGGTGGCTATGGAAGGGGGGTATACAGAGGTGGCTATGGAGGAGAGGTATAGAGAGGTTGCTATGGAGGAGAGGTATACAGAGGTTGCTATGGAGGAGAGGTATACAGAGGTTGCTATGGAGGAGAGGTATACAGAGGTTGCTATGGAGGAGAGGTATACAGAGGTTGCTATGGAGGAGAGGTATACAGAGGTTGCTATGGAGGAGAGGTATACAGAGGTTGCTATGGAAGGGGGGTATACAGAGGTTGCTATGGAGGAGAGGTATACAGAGGTGGCTATGGAAGGGGGGGTATACAGAGGTTGCTATGGAGGAGAGGTATACAGAGGTGGCTATGGAAGGGGGGTATACAGAGGTGGCTATGGAAGGGGGGGTATACAGAGGTGGCTAGGGAAGGGGGTATACAGAGGTTGCTATGGAGGAGAGGTATACAGAGGTTGCTATGGAGGAGAGGTATACAGAGGTTGCTATGGAAGGGGGGGTATACAGAGGTTGCTATGGAAGGGGGGGTATACAGAGGTTGCTATGGATAATGGAGGAGAGGTATACAGAGGTTTCTATGGAAGGGGGGTATACAGAGGTTGCTATGGAGGAGAGGTATACAGAGGTTGCTATGGAAGGGGGTATACAGAGGTTGCTATGGAGGAGAGGTATACGGAGGTGGCTATGGAAGGGGGGTATACAGAGGTGGCTATGGAAGGGGGGTATACAGAGGTGGCTATGGAGGAGAGGTATACAGAGGTTGCTATGGAGGAGAGGTATACAGAGGTTGCTATGGAGGAGAGGTATACAGAGGTTGCTATGCAAGGGGGTATACAGAGGTTGCTATGGAGGAGAGGTATACAGAGGTGGCTATGGAAGGGGGGTATACAGAGGTGGCTATGGAAGGGGGGTATACAGAGGTGGCTATGGAAGGGGGGTATACAGAGGTGGCTATGGAGGAGAGGTATACAGAGGTTGCTATGGAGGAGAGGTATACAGAGGTTGCTATGGAGGAGAGGTATACAGAGGTTGCTATGGAGGAGAGGTATACAGAGGTTGCTATGGAAGGGGGTATACAGAGGTTGCTATGGAGGAGAGGTATACGGAGGTGGCTATGGAAGGGGGGTATACAGAGGTGGCTATGGAAGGGGGGTATACAGAGGTGGCTATGGAGGAGAGGTATACAGAGGTTGCTATGGAGGAGAGGTATACAGAGGTTGCTATGGAGGAGAGGTATACAGAGGTTGCTATGGAGGAGAGGTATACAGAGGTTGCTATGGAAGGGGGGTATACAGAGGTTGCTATGGAGGAGAGGTATACAGAGGTGGCTATGGAAGGGGGGTATACAGAGGTGGCTATGGAAGGGGGGGGGTATACAGAGGTGGCTAGGGAAGGGGGTATACAGAGGTTGCTATGGAGGAGAGGTATACAGAGGTTGCTATGGAGGAGAGGTATACAGAGGTTGCTATGGAAGGGGGGGTATACAGAGGTTGCTATGGAAGGGGGGGTATACAGAGGTAGCTATGGAAGGGGGGTATACAGAGGTTGCTGTGGAAGGGGGGTATACAGAGGTTGCTGTGGAAGGGGGGTATACAGAGGTTGCTATGGAGGAGAGGTATACAGAGGTTGCTATGGAGGAGAGGTATACAGAGGTTGCTGTGGAAGGGGTGGTATACAGAAGTGGCTATGGAAGGAGGGTATACAGAGGTGGCTATGGAAGGGGGGTATACAGAGGTTGCTATGGAAGGGGGGGTATACAGAGGTGGCTGTGGAAGGGGTGGTATACAGAGGTTGCTGTGGAAGGGGTGGTATACAGAAGTGGCTATGGAAGGAGGGTATACAGAGGTGGCTATGGAAGGGGGGTATACAGAGGTTGCTATGGAAGGGGGGTATACAGAGGTTGCTATGGAAGGGGGGTATACAGAGGTTGCTATGGAGGAGAGGTATACAGAGGTGGCTATGGAAGGGGGGTATACAGAGGTTGCTATGGAGGAGAGGTATACAGAGGTGGCTATGGAAGGGGGGTATACAGAGGTGGCTATGGAAGGGGGGGGGGTATACAGAGGTGGCTAGGGAAGGGGGTATACAGAGGTTGCTATGGAGGAGAGGTATACAGAGGTTGCTATGGAGGAGAGGTATACAGAGGTTGCTATGGAAGGGGGGGTATACAGAGGTTGCTATGGAAGGGGGGTATACAGAGGTGGCTATGGAAGGGGGGTATACAGAGGTTGCTGTGGAAGGGGGGTATACAGAGGTTGCTGTGGAAGGGGGGTATACAGAGGTTGCTATGGAGGAGAGGTATACAGAGGTTGCTATGGAGGAGAGGTATACAGAGGTTGCTGTGGAAGGGGTGGTATACAGAAGTGGCTATGGAAGGAGGGTATACAGAGGTGGCTATGGAAGGGGGGTATACAGAGGTTGCTATGGAAGGGGGGGTATACAGAGGTGGCTGTGGAAGGGGTGGTATACAGAGGTTGCTGTGGAAGGGGTGGTATACAGAAGTGGCTATGGAAGGAGGGTATACAGAGGTGGCTATGGAAGGGGGGTATACAGAGGTTGCTATGGAAGGGGGGTATACAGAGGTTGCTATGGAAGGGGGGGTATACAGAGGTGGCTGTGGAAGGGGCGGTATACAGAGGTGGCTATGGAAGGGGGTATACAGAGGTTGCTATGGAAGGGGGGTATACAGAGGTTGCTATGGAAGGGGGGGTATACAGAGGTGGCTATGGAAGGGGGGGGTATACAGAGGTTGCTATGGAAGGGGGGGTATACAGAGGTTGCTATGGAAGGGGGGGTATACAGAGGTGGCTGTGGACAGGGGGGATACAGAGGTGGCCATGGACATGGGGTACAAAGGTGGCTGTGGACAGGAGGGGGATACAGAGGTGGACATTAGGTACAGAGGTGGCCGTGGACAGGGGGGGGATACAGAGGTGGCCGTGGACGGGGTGTACAGAGGTGGACGTGGACAGGGTTACACATTGTGTGTACATTTTATGGGATGTTGGGGAGAAGAGCAAAATTGCATGGGGGCCCCAGGAAAACAGTTGCCCAGGGTCCAAACAATATTAAAGACAGCCCTGGGTGGGTTGTTAGCAGGCATAAGAGTATCATTATCCTATGCCAGGAATGGAAATTCTGTGTGGGGATATGTAAAGGGGCAATACTGTGTGTGTGTGGGGGGGGGGGGGGTCATGTAAATGGGGAAATACTGTGTGTGGGATGATCATTTTTATTTGTATTGTTTTAAGTATATTCTTGTTCTGAAGCGACGTTGATTCTTTCTTAAAAACGAGGGGGGCGCAGTTTGCCATCTTCGCCCTGGGCACCAAATGGCCTTGTCCCAGCACTGCTCCTTAACCTTGTGGACATCCTTCCCAGAAGAGTTGAAAATTGTTATAGCTGCAAAGGGTGGGCCAACTCAATATTGAACCCTACAGACTAAGTCCCCTTTCACACTATTGCGACTTCAATGTCGTGCGATTTTTCCGTGATTTTGCAGTGATTTTTTATTTCAGGGAATGCCTGTGTAAGTGGCATCAAAATCAGACCAAAGTAGTGCAGGGACTACTTTGAAGTTGGAATAACTTGAAGTCGTACTAATATGAATGGTTGTCATTTGAAATCATGGGAAACGACTTGTCATGCTACTTTGCCATACAAATCGTTGGACAAGTCGTATAAGTGTGAAAGAGGCCAAAGACTGGGATGCCATAAAGTTCATGTGTGTATATAGGCAGGCGTCCCAGTTCTTTTGAAAATATAGTGTATATATACAGTATATACACACACGATGAGACATGTCCGCTCAAACATGTCCGACGGACCGTTTGCAGTGGACATGTCTCATCGGATTTTGGTCCGATGGCGTGAACACACCATCGGACGAAAATCCCCTCGATCTGAGGACACGGTGACGTGACGGTGACGTTGACGCCACCACGTCACCAAACCCGGAAATAAAATGCTTCCGCGCATGCGTCGAATCCATTCGGCGCATGCGCGGACAGTTCTGTCCGCTGGTTAGTGTACTAACCAGCGGACAGATCTGACGGACAGGTTTGTAGTGGACAAATTTCAAAGCATGCTTTGAAATTTGTCCGATGGACAAACCTGTCCGCTAGCCTGTACACACGATCGGAGATGTCTGCTGAAACGGTCTGTCGGACCAGTTTCAGCAGATAAATTCGATCGTGTGTACGCGGCCTCACACGTTTAATGCTCCCCACTAATATTTAAAACAGATATCCAACTTAAGAATCCAGTTGTTCACTAACACACATATCTAATTGCTTTTATTCTTGTGCAAACAACGATCAATACCACACATTTGAAAACAATTCAAAACCAAATTATCCTGCTTAGTTGACATTTAATAGTCACTGAATCATTAATACTAAACATCAATCATGCAATATACTGTACTTTTGATCGTTCTTAAATCTGTGTTTTTGATCATTCTTTTCAAAAAGATTAAAAGTAATTTTGATATTTTTTATATACAGTTGAATAAACTGGATTCTTGAGTTGGATATCTCTATTAAAAATGCTAGGGAGCAATAAACATTTTTTAAACAGTTAGGGAGTAGATCCAATCGTGAGTAATTTAAAGGTTAATGAGCTAGTTTCCGAACCCGTTCCTGTTACCTCTGGTAGACATATAAATATGTACTGGTGGCGTTTAGTGCTGTAGCTGCTTCTTCAATATTGACTCGGATTTTATTGATGCAGCTGACAGTAGAATCGTATCACTACTAGCTCCAGGCATATTCTTGCTTTGGCACTTCTGACAGGTGGCAAGTTCTTAGATGACAGATGCCATATCCTGGCACTATGTGTAGGTGTTATGTCCTGGCTCAGTTAGTGTTGATATAGGTCATGTCCTGGAATGGGCTCTGTTAACTGCTCGCATTCTTTGGACTTTCAAACCAGACCAGCCAACTCACAGCTATGCAGTAACAAAAGATCAGGGTCAGAACATCCATACACCCCAAACTGATATGGAATCCTACCCAGGTTTTTTTTTTTTTTTTTTACATGATACATTGCGTGAGTGTATTCCCCCCAGGATGATACCAGACCCTTCGGTCTGGTATGGATTTTAAGGGGAACACCTTTGCTTCTCCATTTTGATTGTGGCATTATTTACAGACAGATATGGTCCTTGGATTATCCTAGCAAGACTATGGGAAAGAAAAAACTTGTATAATAACTAAGAGATGTAATGGTTTAGCGCTAATGACAGTTGGCATGTTTTAGCATTGGCTTTTCTTTGGCACCTGGTAGGTAATTCGGCTGACATTGTTAGCTGGTAGGAAATTTAAATTTACCCTTATCTACCGCTAAAAGAATCATCTGATTTGAGGTATATTTGAGTTTAAAAGCATTATCATAGCCACAAATATAGTACATAAAGGGTGTTTGACATCTTGTTTTTATATAGAATTGAAAGATAAATTATACTGTATTTGTTACTCAATATCTCTTTATTATAGCTAAGCTACCTACTATAAATTCTGCAGGATTAAAGCACACCTCGACATAGACTTTTTTCATGTAACGTGATTTTCACTAGTCAACAACATTACACTGATGATGGCTTGGTGTGCCAATGTAACAGAGCTACAAAGTAAAATGGCACAGCATGAAGCTAATAATACAAATATTCAGTTTACTTCAGTGAATTGTGAAATGCAGGAGACAAGTGTCTGACAGATGCAATTCATTAAAGCAAAATTGATGGGTTAATTTCCACAATAAAATATCCATATGTGAACTGTTCTACCTGCCAAAGAATCTTAAGTTTTTTTTAGCTAGTTTTGGAATGCTAGTACCCTTGCTGGAGAGCAGAGTCATTAACTGGACCTCTCGGCAGACTACGCATCAGTTGAGAAAAGCAGCTGTGGCATGACCACAGGTTTAGACTGGCAGAAGTGTGCAAGCCAATGAGCTCTTTTTAATATATTGTGTTGTTCCTTACTTTTCCAGTTTTAGTGCTAATTTACAGGGTTTACAGTAGGCTAATATTTACAGGTACAGGCATGCAAGCCTTTTTCTTGCTGCATAATAAGCAGTGATTACACTGTGAGCAATTACTGTATGTAACTAAATTTACCAAATTGTGGACAACGTGTTGGTAGATGAAATTCATCTTCCCCGCTGAAGTTGGTACTGTTTAGCTGGTCGTTGTACAAAGGGAATGGAGGCTGTGAGGAGCTTTGTTGATCAGGGGATCAGCTGTCCGATTGGACACTGCAACATTAGCTGGTCTCTGCGGCCATCTTTACTATAAAGCATTGTCCCTCTGCAGTTGGCGCACATTTGTGAAGTGGATAGAATAGTGATAGGAACCTCGCTAGTTAGGGACAGTGGATTTAGGGCTAGGGAGAGGTTGCTGTCAAGTAGGTACAGAGCAGGGATACCATTACTGGCACATATATTATAGCATATACATTTGATATATATATATATATATATATATATATATATTTGTAAATTATTTTTATTCCCCCCAGGATGATACCAGACCCTTCGGTCTGGTATGGATTTTAAGGGGAACACCTACGCCCCACCCTATGTGAATGAGTATGGGGTACATCGTATCCCTACCCATTCACCTGGTGGTAGAACAATTTCAATAAAAAAACACTACACAGGTTTTTAAAGTAGTTTATTAGATAGCTCCAGGGGTCTTCTTCCGACTTCAGGGGTCTTCTGCCGGTCACCACCGCTGTCTTCTTTCAGCTCTTTTACCAGCGGCAGCCCGGTCTTCTCCCTTCTTGGGGGGGTCTTCTTCCGACTTCGGGGGTCTTCCGACTTCTCCACTCTCTTCTCCTGCTCTCCGTTTCTTTTTCTCTTCTGCCGGGCACCACCGATGTCTTCTTTCAGCTCTTTTACCAGCGGGGGCCCAGTCTTCTGCGTCGCCTTCTTCTCTTCTCCTCTTCGGTGTTAAAAGAACTGAAAGAAGACAGCGGTGGTGCCCGGCAGAAGAGAAATAGAACCAGAGAGCGGGAGAAGAGAGCGCAGAAGTCGGAAGACCCCCCGAAGTCGGAAGAAGACTAATAAACTACTTTAAAAACCTGTGTAGTATTTTTTTTAATTGACATTTTTCTAACACCAGGTAAATGGGTAGGGGTACGATGTAGGGTGGGGGGCCAGGATCTGGGGGCCCCTTTATTAAAGGGCCTCTCAGATTCCGATAAGCCCGATGCCCGCAAGACTCCGACAACCAACGGCCAGGGTTGTCAGGAAGAGGCCCTTGTCCCCATCAACATGCTTTTGGGTGGGAGGCACCCAAGGCACCCACCCCCCCCCCATGTTGAGGTCATGCGGACTGGTACGGCTCAGGAGGGCGGGCGCTCGCTCGTCCCCACCCCCATTCCTGACTGGCCGGGCGGCGTGCTCAGATAAGGGTCTGGTATGGATTTTTGTGGGAACCCCCGCTCCATTTTTGCGGCATAGGTGTTCCCCTTAAAATCCATACCAGACCGAAGGGTCTGGTATCATCCTGGGGGGAACCTCACGCAATTTTTTTTTATTTGCACGGGGTTCCCCTTCAAGATTCTCTGCACACGACTTCTGGTGTGACCTCTATTCAAATCAATGGGTCCCATAGGGAAAGAAACGCCGGACGAGGCTTAACACAGTGTTAAGCCTCGTTAAATCACGTTTTCCGGTGTCTGCCGTCTTTACAGCTCTAACGCTGGAGCTTCAGAACGCACTGGTCCTGTTTTTTTTTTTTGTAGCTTAAAAACAGCTCAGCCATTAACAGCTCAAAAATGTCATGGTGGGCATGAGGCCATAGGCTAACATGGAGAGCCGTTTTTAAGCTGCAAAAAACGCTCAGAAAAGTGGCTGTAAAAACGTCCATGGGCATGAGGCCCAAAAAGAGAAAGGAAAAAGGAGAGGGGTGAGAGTATACACAATATACATTCGTTATATGCAGTATAACGTCCCCCTACAGCAGTAAGAAAGGAAATTTTAAGTTCCCATCCAGGCTTACACAAGCCTCACTACCCCCCTCATAATTCAACTATTCACCAGGAGGCAGTTAATTTGATTCTGTTGAGTTGTCCAACCAGCCACCCCACACCCTTTTTTAAACGTATCAGAAACCCCTCTATTGAGATACGTGGCTTCATAGAGTGGAAGATCCTTGTTAATCAGTGCCTTCCAGGCCATAAGGGGGGGAGCCAACAGTTTCTTCCATGATAGGATAATCACTTTGCGAGCATAATACAGGAGCAATGTGAGCAGGGTACGGAACACATTTTTGGGTGCTAACGTGTCTACCAAACCCAACAGACAGATTTCGATAGATGATGTAATGGCGATTTTACTCACTGACCCAACACAGTCCATCACACTCACCTCGAACTGCTGGATGTGCGGGCAAAGCCAAAAGATGTGCAGAAAATCTGCTCCAGATGCATCGCACCTCCAGCAGGTCAATGGGTGCACAGGGAAAATCCTTGCTAATTTAGCGGAAGTGTAGTATATCCTATGTAGAAATTTGACGATGAGGGGTGGAGGGGAGTGTCATTGAACACTATGTATACACCAGCTCTGTGAAACTTGTGGGATGTGCCACTCTGCTTGTAGAGTGTCATGTGGATTTCTGCTTAATATTACAGATAGATACCTGAAGGTGGCTGAAAGGGACCTGAATGGGAATATGTTAGAGATGGATGATAGTAGGCAAAAAAGTAACTGGAGAGATGGTGGTGAAAATCTCATGATAATGAGAATAAATGAGGGTCATTAGGCCATAGGAGAAGGATAAAAGCACATAACTATCATAATAGGTATTAGGATACTAAAGTAAAGTGATACTAAAGTAAAGTTTTTTGTTAAAAATAACAAACATGTTATAGACATGTGCATTCGTTTTTTTTTCGAATGCATTTTCGTCTGAATTTCAGGTATTATCTTTATCGTTTTAACAAACGATAACGAAAGCACAGAGGATGAAAACCGAAAGATTCAACATAAACAAATGCTTTATTTTCATTTTTGTTGTGGTCACATGTGCCTAACCTTAACTCTATTAGTCCAATATTATTCTACATAAAGAGAAAAGATTCAACATTGAGAGAAAAGATTCAACATTATAGACACATGAAGATTCGACAAAGTAGCTAAAAACAAATACGATCGCAGCAAGCGAACATTTATGGTGAAATGCTCTGCTCATTTGAGTAAAGCTTTAATAAATAAATCTCAGGGGTTCCTGTATGTTATTACAATATAATTTATAAATAAAAATAAAATAACCATTTACTGGTGCAACCCGGAGATATTGTTTTATATTGCATATGCAATATATATAAAATTATCAAAAATAATATTAATAATAACACTGATGATCAAAAATAGCTAATTCACTATGAAAAGGTGCATTGTAAAGAACAGAGATCAGCATATAAATTAATCAACTGATTCTGTAGTTCTATAATGTTTATTCCAGTACAGTGTTGTCAAAGTAAAGACCCAAAATAATTATAGAGCATTTAAACCCCTAAATCCATACAATTTGTGGAGTAATGCTGGCCATACACGGGTCCAATTTCGAAAGAACTTTCTTTCGAAAATCTTATCTAAGAATTTTTGTTTGTATTTCGCACCATTAGTGGGCCACAGGAACAGCCGATTTTTGGGCAGCCATCGAAATTTAATAATCCAACATGTTGGATATGTTTTGAAAAAACAAACGATTTTCCAATCAATGATGGGAGGATCGTGCAAGAAATTTAATCAAAAAAGAAATGCGTATGTGCAAGAAAAGAAAATTCCCGGAAAGAGACGAAGGTTCCCGGAAAGAAAAGAAGATTCCCAGACACGAAAATTCTTTTCTGTTGGAACATGAGGTGAAACCGAAGGTTTGGTCGTTCAAATTTCAAAATCAATGGTGGCACCATTGGATCACAAAATGCACAAATTTTCTGATTTTCAAAAGAAAGTTCTCACGAAGATCGACCCGTGTATGGCCAGCATTAGAGGTCTGTTTTGGTACAGGTGCAGCTTTTAGATTCTCAGATGATTGGTTATGGAAGAGTGTTGGGAATCTGTTCTATACGTGTGACTTTTAAAATTACGGCTGATTAGGATAGTGGGAGTTAAATACCTCCTTTTTATTATTAAAATAACATTAAATCCAAAAACCCAAAAATATTATTTTGCAGCTTATCTGTATGTAGATGTGGTGGTTGCATTGGCTTTTTCTTTGGCTCTTTTTTTTCTTTATTTTCAGCTGGTGATCAGACCAGTAAGTCTCTTATTTATCAACTTCATTTTGTATACCCCGCGTTCACATTTTTACCTACAGGTAAGCCTATAATCCTGTACAGTTTAGGATATATTCACCTTGCATGCAGCGGAGCATGTGCTCTGAAGGTCTGGCTGATTTTGCCGGAAAATCAGAGCTTCTTGCCAGAAAAAGGACTCCCGCGCGCATACGTCGGACCCGCGAACCTGGAAGAAATGCTGAGACATGTCAGCTCCTTCAGCGGTGACATGGAGGCGATGCCGGCACTTTGTTTTAAGGTAAGTATTTTAGAATGAGCTAGTATGCAGTGCATACTGGCTCATTTTGCCTTTGCCTTACAGAATTTTGTTTTGTTTTTTATTTTTTTGCGGGCATACAACCGCTTTAACGAGAAAGTTGTTCAGAAAAATTAGCACTTGGAGAGTTGAGACCATTTAAGGGGTCCTTACAATGATCAGCTTTTATTCAGTTATATAAGTCCTTTCTCTCAAATAGAGAAAAAAAAATTTTTAGTTGGGGTTTGGTTTCAATCTGTTGAGCAAGTCCAAATAAATCTGTTAGTCTTAAGGCCCGTACACACAAATCAAATTTTTCGAAAACAAATGTGTGGTGGCAGAGTTTTGTCGCATAATCCGACCGTTTGTATTTCCGAGAACAATTGTGGGATAGCATGCTTTAAAATTTTCTGACAACAAATGTGTCTTGTTGCATTATCACGACAAGTCCGTCAGAAGAAAATCCAAATTACATACGCGCATGCTTCGAACCAATACTAACCATAAGACAACATTAGCAGAAGTTGCCCAAAGGGTGGCGCTAAAGAGCTGAAAAATCACGTAGTTTCATGTATGTTGGCCAACAATGTTTTTGCCATCTGTATGCAGAACAAGTTAATGGCCAACGCCCTTCGCACAAAATTACACAGATTTGTCCGTGTGTACGAGGCTTAAAGGAGTTGTAAAGGAAAACAATTTTTTTGCTGAAATGACTGTTTACAGGGTATAGAGACATAATAGTTAACTGATTCCTTTTAAAAATGATTAAAAATAGATAAAAATCAATCATATAATGTACCTGTGGTTTTTTAGTTTCGTTATTGCATCTAGTTTCGTTTTTGCATGTTATCCTGTATCTGTGCTATACAGAGCCATAGAGCAATGATGGTTTGGAGAATGAAACTAGAAGCTCCCAGTACTGTGGTCCTCAGGAAACAGACAACCAGGAAGTGTCCAGAACAGAGGAGAATTACAGCAACATCAGAGCAAAAACTAACAATGAGGACATGAAACCAGGACTGCAGTAAGGTAAGGGAAGCTATTTAGCTAAAAAAAAAAATTCCTTTAGTGACCCTTTAACACTACCCCATTCCCAGACTGGAATGCTGCTGTCCAAGTGTATCTCCATTGCTCCTTCCTCCATAATGGAGTTGTCTTAAGACAAGAAGTGTGTTACTGGCAGCTGAAAATAAAGTGGAAAAAAAATCTAAAAAAGAAAACACATGCAGCCACCAAATCTGTGAATCGGTAGGCTGCAATATATATATATATATATATATATTAGAGGTGCACCGAAATGGAAATTTCAGAACCGAAACCAAACCGAAATTAAAAAAAATGTCAGGTCGAAACCGAAACCGAAAATTTCCTTTTTTTTTATAATTGTATGTTAACACATACACTCACTGTGCGCCCAATTGCTGCCTCTTGTTTCTTTTTTTTTATTATTATTACTTTATCACTTTTTTTATCTTGTCCTTTTACTTTTTTTTTGTATAATTTTCTTATTTTTAATATTATTTTTCTTATTCTTTACTTCTTAAATTACTTATTTTTTTAATTTAATTATTATTTCTTTTTTTTTTTACACAATTGGAGGTGACAGGTTCTCTTTATTAACCCTGTCACCTCAGGAGTGGATTGGGGTCAGGGACAGAAGCCAGACTAGGCAGCCGGGGGGACAGAGTCCCGGAGATATACAAGCCGGAGGGAGAAGGAGGGGGGGGGACAGAGTCCCGAAGATATACCAGCCGGTGATCTGCCAGTCTGGTTCCACCTATCTGTTTTGTTCCAGCTGTGTACGCCCATCCGACGGAAACTGCCGAGCGCGAACAGCTGTGTGTTAGCTGCCAGATGCCGATCGTGCGGATGGCAGGTAATGCACGCTGCCGCTCGGCAGAAAGGGGAGGAATGAGGGGAGGAATGTATTTTTTTTTTTTTATTGCTAACTTATCTGTTAAACAGCCGCCGTGGCCGAGCGCATAGACAGCTGACGATCATTGGATATTTTATTTATACTCATTGACATTTAGGTTTGTCTGTATATGTTTGAACTACTAATCAAATATAAGCACATATAACAAAAAGAATGGTGTATATTATGTGGTACAAAACGCATTTAGAGTAGGTAAACCTTAGTAATTGTAGAACCAATATGTACAAGAAGATCTACGTATTTTCTTTTTTAGTGTAGTTGCCCTATTCTCTGTGGACAAAAGGCCTTAAAACTACAGTAGTAGCATATTATATTGGGCAAGTCAACCATGGATGTTTTATTGGTGTGCTTGAAGTTTATTTAACCACTTCAAACCCGCGCTATAGCCGAATGACGGCTACAGCGTGGGTCTGAATATCCAACCTGCCGTCAAAAACGGCCGCCCCTCTGGGCTTTCCCAGCGCGCGCTCCAGAGCGCGCTGCGGGGAAGCCCTGTGTTGGCCGTGTCCCTTGGACAAAGCCAATCACAGATCTCGGCCAACGGCCAATCAGAGTGGCCGTTTGCGATGCGATCTGTGCGGCGAATGAGAGATGATCTCATAGATCATCTCTCATTGCCGTTTTACACAGAGACCGCGTCCTGTCTCTGGAGAGGAGGAGACCGATCTGTGTTCCTTGTACATAGGGACACAGATCGGTCACCCCCCCAGTCACCCCCCCTTCCCCCCACAATTAGAACACACCTAGGATACACATTTAACCCCTTCCTCACCCCCTAGTGTTAACCCTTTCAATGCCAGTCACATTTATACAGTAATTAGTGCATATTTATAGCACTGATCGCAGTATAAATGTTAATGGCGCCAAAAATGTGTCAAAAGTGTCCATTGTGTCCGCCATAACGTCGCAGTACCAATAAAAATCGCAGATCGCCGCCATTTCTATTAAAAAAAAAATAATAAAAAATAATAATTCTGTCCCCTATTTTGTAAGCGCTATAACTTTTGCGCAAACCAGTCGCTTATTGCGTTTTTTTTTTTTTTTTTTTTACAAAAATATTTAGAAGAATACGTATCGCCCTAAATTGAGAAAAAAAATGTGTTTTTTTTTTTAAATTGGGATATTTATTATAGCAACAAGTAAAAAATATTGTATTTTTTTTTCAAAATTGTTGCTCTTTTTTGTTTATAGCGCAAAAAATAAAAACCGCACAGGCGATCAAATACCACCAAAAGAAAGCTCTACTTGTGGGGAAAAAGGACGTCAATTTTGTTTGGGAGCCACGTCGCACGACCGCGCAATTGTCAGTTAAAGCGACGCAGTGCCGGAAGCTGTAATATCACCTGGGCAGGAGGGTGGTATATGTGCCCAGTAAGCAAGTGATTAAGAGTAAGGTAAATTTATAGAGCTACCTCTAAGTGGTACTAGGATATCGTTTTCTAGTAGAGATATGGCAAGTGATCACCAGGAAGCATTAGGAGACATACTCTACGAATACATACAGAGGTCAGGCATATCACGCTGCAGCATGGCCTAATTGTTAACTTCTTGGCCTTCTCCGTAACTCATCATGTGTGTGTCACATCAATTGACTGGACTCTTTGAAACATCCTGATCTGCTTTAACAACGGTTCACTGTCTCATTGCCACAAAACAGAGCTATCCATTACTTCCTGCTTAGGAAATAGATGTGGGAGTTTGTTCACTACGCAATCATTTCCTGCTCGGCCATCACCTCTTGCAGTATTAATCACTGAACCTGAATTAATCTTGAATCACTGATTTTCTTGTTTGTCAGTCTGAGCTCCATTCTAATTTTAAAAATGAGTATGTTGTTTAAATCATGATATGGGCTGGTTGACACCAACAGCTGCGTTAGAAAGCAGTTCTTAGGCCTCGTACACACGAGTAAATAGATTTGTTCAAAACGACTCTCAAAACGGTCTGTCCGACCGATTTGAACAAATCTGTCTGCTGGCATTTTGGTTTGCTTGCGTGTACACACGAGCAAACCAAAATCCCCGCCAGCAGACAGCACGCTGACGTGTTGGTGACGTGGCGGTGACCATGACGCCACCACGTCACCGCACCAGGAAGTAAAACACTTCCGCGCATGCGTCGAAACCATTCGGCGCGTGTGCGAGAAGACATGTCTGCTGGTTAGCGTACTAACCAGCAGACATGTCGGGCGGACGGGTTCCCAGCCGACAGATTTCAAAGCATGCTTTAAAATCTGTCGGGTGGCCAAATCCGTCTGTTTGCCCGTACACACGATCGAATCTGTCTGCTGAAACGGTCTAGCAGACCGTTTCCAGCAGACAGATTTGATCGTGTGTACGAGGCCTTAGTGTCTGAAGTGGTGCCGATGTCCTGAAAACAGCACATCCCACTGTAACCTTTTTTTATAACTTTATTGACGTTTCCCAAAGTGACATTTCATTTTGTTATATTTTCCACCGTGGCATTGCGATAGAACCTGTGTAATTAATGTGTGTCCTGGATTAAAGGGATGATGTGGCAGCCCTAATTGCGATATAGTGTACTGTGCTACAGCATGCTATAGTTTGATTCAGCACACGCCACTGCAGTGTGGTGGTGTGAACTGGTCTAATCTTGAATGGGGCAATATCCTTTACATTGGGACTGCACTTTTGTAGTGTCA
Organism: Rana kukunoris; assembly: GCA_029574335.1. Taxonomy (NCBI): domain Eukaryota; kingdom Metazoa; phylum Chordata; class Amphibia; order Anura; family Ranidae; genus Rana; species Rana kukunoris. The sequence continues at coordinate 213,507,802 of CM056049.1, read as the reverse complement.
TGGAACTTTCACAATTGCACAACAATGCATTTTGATTTTAATAAAAGAGCAAAGGATATTGGGCAAGGGTCAAATGAGCAATTAAATCCAACATGTTTACGCACTTCAGATTTGCAGCGCAAAAAAACATTATAATGCTCATGAAATAACTGTCAACAAGCAGAAAGAGAGAGATTTTGTTGGCCATGTAGCTCTAGCCTATCTGTAATGCCCTGTACACACGATCGGTTCATCCGATGAAAGCGGTTCTGATGGATTTTTTTCATCAGATATCCGATGAAGCTGACTTTCATTGGTCTTGCCTACACACCATCAGTTAAAAAAACAATCGTGTCAGAACGCGGTGACGTAAAACACAATGACGTGCTGAGAAAAATTTCCAAGCATGCGTCGACTTGATTCTGAGCATGCCTGGATTTTTAACTGATGGACGCTCCGACAGACGATCGTTTTTTTTTCTATCGGTTTTTTAACCATCAGATAATTTTGAAACAAGTTCCTCGTTTTTTAACCGATTGATAAAAAAACGATTGGGCCCACACATGATCGGTTCGTCTGATGAAAACAGTCCATCAGACCGTTTTCATCAGACAAACCGATCGCATTCACGATCAACAGTCTCTCATTTAGAAATGCTTAGTATTTTTTTTTTAAGTATAACCTGTGAAATTAATGTAATCTAGCATTTGCCCAACAATTTTTTTCTCAGTAGCACTATACTGGGTTTTCAGCATTAGGGGATTAAATATTGCCTGCATATTCCTAGCCTAAATGTACAGTGTGAAGTATTATTCAATTATGTGATATTTTTGCATGAGTAGTGATTAAATAAAAAATTTAGCTTTTACTGCAATACTGGTCTACAAAGCTGCACTCACGAAAAAAGGTCCATTCTGCTGCTGCAACTCTTCCGGGATGAATGACGCCCAGCCTTATTCAACCTACTTTTGTAAGAGCCCAGGCTGTCTTGGACACACGCCCTGAGGATGTGTATTTATGCTGGCCCAGGCTTACAGTTCTGCTGGACAAAACATAATTATGTGAGCACTATTCTGTGTAAGAAGTAATGTTTACCACCAGAGGGAAGAAGGGAAGAAAGAAGACCTGTGACATTTTGTGACCATAGCGGAAACACATGAAAGAAAGTTATGTATGCAAAACCAATAAATGCTGGGAGTGAAAGGTTTGTGACTTGAAATTGGGCATCCCTTGAAGGTATGGGGGTTTAAGCATAATGCTAAAGCAACACAATTCAGTGGTGAGTTTCTTTGTTATTGTTTGTGTAGAGAGCTGCAATTGTTTTTAGATCTGGCCATATGTAGAGCTATGTGAAAATGTATGTTCAATAGCTCACAAAATTAAGTACACCTCTCACATTTTTCATGTGACAACACTGAAGAAATTACACTTTGCTACAATGGAAAGTAGTGACTGTACAGCTTGTATAACAGTGTACATTTGCTGTCCCCTCAAAATAACTCAACACACATATCTAAACCGCTGGCAACAAAAGTGAGTACACTAGTAATTGAAAATGTCCAAACTGGGCTCAATTAGCCATTTTCCTCCCAGTGTTATGTGACCCATTAATGTAACAAGGTCTCATGTGTGAAAGGGGAGCAAGTGTGTTAAATTTGGTGTTATCGCCCTCACTTTCTCATACTGGTCACTGGAAGTTCAACATGTCATCTCATGGCAAAGAACTCTCTGAGGATCTGAAAAAAAAAATTTGAATTATTGCTCTACATAAAGATGGCCTAGGCTATAGGAAGATTGCCAATACTCTGAAACTGAGCTGCAGCACAGTGGCCAAGACCATGCAGCAGTTTAACAGGACTGGTTCCACTCAGAACAGACCTCGCCATGGTCGACCAAAGAAGTTGAGTGCACGTGCTCAGCATCATATCCCTTTCCTGTTACTGACTTGGCCTGTCCTGAACCTGTCTCTTGCGTTCCTCCTGACCTGACTTTGACTTGATTAACTGAGCTTTTTTCCTGCTCTCCTGTGTAAGACTCCGGCTATTTACCTGACCACGTTTGCTCTGAATTCCACCTTACACCTGACCTTGGCTTCAAACTGCCTTCTGTCCTGCGTCTGTGCTACTAAAGACCTGCTATGTCTCATGGGCACCACCTCTCTGTAGACACCACTCCAGTACATCAGCTGTACATCAGCTGTACTCCTGGGTTCCTCTGACAAACATCCTAGTCAGAATTTCCCTGCAAGCATCCCAACAGGTGACCCATGCTACTTTGGGTCCGATTCCACCTTCAGGGGAGTCAGGAACTTAGCCGAAAGGGAAACCCTCTCTTCTTTGTCCTCCAGCACCAGGTACGTGAGACCTTGGACCTGATAATGCCTTTTACCTGGATTGTCCTTGAACCACTCTGTCTGTATGCCAACTGCAAGTACCTGTTTGCTTTGCTCAGTTCACGCATGCCCTGGCAAGGTGGCCAGGCACTATAGCATTGTGTATAGTCCTGGGGGCAACTGAGTACCGGTAGGCCTGCTTGCCTTATGAGAAAAAGGGCTGCTGTATGTGAAGAACACAATAGCCAGCAATAGTGTCTGACCACCTGCATTGGGGGTAAGCGTGACAAACAAAGTGATCAACAATCACAGACTTTGTTTGCAAGTGCTGATCTTTGTTGCACTTACAAACAATTTGGACTTATGAGCGAGCTCCTGGAACGGGAGGAATAAAATTAGTTCACGTATTCAGGTGACAACTGCACAGGGTGGGATTTCTATGAGTTTAGAGATTGCCTTTCACTTTTTGCTGTGTCTAAAAGAAAGAAAATGAAGGAAAATCTCCCCAGTGAGACAGTAATGGTACTTCCTCAATCAACATCAGAGTATTGTTTTAAAGAAGAAGAAAAAAAAGATTTTGACTTTAATAAGGCCTAACCCCCTACACTTCAACACTAAGCTTAAAGTGGTTGCAACCTACGAGCCACAGGCCGCATCTGGCCCACCACCGCTAAATGTCCGGCCTGTCAGTGCATGTGATGAATTCACATACACCCGGTCTGCGGACATATTAAACCCTTTATGCCGACCTGTACTAGTACAGTTTTTTAGAGCGGGGGTCTGCTTTCTTGGGATAACAACCGATGCGGCTAAGAAGACACTCCAGTTGTTATCCCAAGCAGCGGGAGGGGACGCCCCCCCCTCCCAGAGCTCACTCAGGCTCTCCTATCCCACCGGGAGTTCCAAGCAACCAGCAGGGAAACATGTCCCCCAGCCACCAGAGACCTGAACAAAGCTGGTATTGGCTTTAATCAGGTCTAGGATCTAGTAACCTGAAAGCGATGTTATGACATCAATTCCAGTTTACAGAAGACTTAAAGGCGCCAAATTAAAAAAAAATTACAGTATTCAAAACTGCCACCTACCAGGCCGGGGTCACATGTTACGTGGAGTTCCCTGCTGATGCTGAAAGAGGCCCTAGCGACTTGCTGGGGGCCCATTCCTATTGAAGAGATCCCAAGCTGTATGCTGTTCGGTGGGGGATCGGCTTGAGGAAAACCAGGAGGCAGGTGATCCAAAAGGGCTTGAACGAACCATCAGGGATCTGGCCACCAGGAACTGACAAATAACCATAGACTGTCAACTGGTGACCACTATTAAAAAGAGAACTTTCTGGGAGGATTCGCTCTACAGTCCAACATTGGGCCTGTGGCAGAGGTCTTGATCTTGAACTTTAAATTCAGCTAGAGCCAAGTAAGTGAGAGAGACTTGTTCCTCCCAGCAACCTTAAGTGATATTCCGGCTGCCAGGCTTGTGGCAGAAGTCTGTTCGGAGGCACTTTACCCACTCTGGCTAGAGTGGCGACGAACTGCACTATTGCAGAAAGCAGGACTGCTTTGCTTTTTCATCCAAGCCTGATACCGCAACGTTATCTCCTTTCATCAACCTTTTTTATCTACCTCATGTTGATGTTGGATCAGAGGGGGAATTTGTGGGACTTTGAATGGTTTTGTGGTTTCTCTAGCCATCAATATAACTTTAAGTATCATATTACCCCCAGGTAAGAGTGTTTGGGATATGTTTCTATTCCCCCTTGTCCCATCCATGGAATTATTTTGCACTTACTCTCATCATTTCTTGTTTTGTTATAGATAACTTGTTTTTAATCGCTCCTGATGATTGGGAATACCCGTGAATCGCGTAGAGCTATTCAACGATTGTTACATGCAACTCCTTTGCAGAATTATGTTTAAGATCCAACTGTTTACAGTATTTATGGCCATCTATAGTCATATATAATTGTTTATCATATCCAACTGCTTTGGAATATATGTGTACATATAAGAACAATTAACCTGTTATCCAATGTTATTGTTATTGCAGGCATTACCATTATATTATTATGTACCAGGAATCAATAAACATTAATGCAATTTTATATTCATTTAGCAGTCTGCTTTATTCAAAGTCCCACAAATTCCCCCTCTAATCCAATATGCCAGGGATGGAGGCATATGAACTTACCCCTCATTGCCTCACACAAAGTCCCAATTTTAATCCCCCTCTTCTCATGTTGATGTTGGTCATGTTGGACCAGGAAATAAAGCATTCAGAAAACTTTAGCCGCCGGTTTGGACATTCTCTTATTGCTCTGCTTACAAAAATCACCCCTAGACAACACACAAGGGTAACTTAATACACCGATCCCAAATCAATCAGCGGCCCTTGAGGGGGTTTCGCTACACGTGGGGGCTCATCCGGGATTTCGGCTGTTACCATTGACAACAGAGACTGTGAGTACCAAGTTTATTAAGAGCAGAGAATCGTGTATTGAACTGTCCGGTATCCAGAGGGTTAACCTTGAGTTAGTTGGGCCTGGGCGTACATGCCGTGAAGCACCCGCCTGAAACTTGTCCGGACAAGTTCTTCATGTGGGAGGAGTCACCCACCCCTGCGTGAGACGTGCAGCAAGAGTTTCTCTCCAAAGTATCGGAGGTAACGCCCAATTTTGTGCCAAACTTGCCAGTCATTGCCGCCCACGAGAAGAAAGCACCACGTGAGATGATGTCTGCTCCCGTGTTGCCAACCACAGCTTCTCCGAAATTTAGGCCACCGATGTCCATGCCGGGGACCTTTACCATGTTCGCTTTATCTAGAATACCCCTTATGGATACGGGGATCAGGATGTCCACAGAGGGGCAGTTTGTTCTACTTTTGAGCGAAGGATCAGAGACTCTGGGATTGTCCTTCCCTCATTGCAAGGAGTTGTCTGTTAAGATCCAGTCATTCGCTCAGTGCCGAAGATGCCGGGCCTACCTGTTTGCCGTACAGTCACCTGTCAAAACTCCTCGGGAGTATCGGGTGGACTACCTCACTGGAGTCGTCACCACGGAGGAGGAAACCACAAGGCCGAAACCTTCCCCGTCGGTGGAGATTGTAGAACTGGAGGCTCAGAATACTGAGATAATCTCGGTACTTGTCCACACTCACCCTACCATCGGCTGCCTCACTATCCCGACTATCAGAGGTAAGCCCTAAGGATGATGCAAGCCGAATTGACAAACTGATTGATGTGACTGACACACAGGCCGAGGCCACACCTGAGACTCCCACTTCTACAGCGGTCATCTGTGTGATGTGCCTCCTTGGGAGCAGAACCTGCTCCAGCCTCTCGCAGCCGCGGTCGAGGCCTGCCTGTCAAGAGCTGTTTGCCGGACTGGCCTAGAGACCCATCCAAGGTCTACGGTTACTTGCCTGCCGAGGAACTGAATGCCTCGGACTTTGATTCCCAATCGGGAGAAGATGACCTTCTGGACTATCTCATTTAAGCCGAGGTTCCCGAAGCAACAGGGGTTCAGAGGATTCCGTGCCCCCCACACTACTCGGTGGAGAAAGAAACGCTCCGGGCCGGAGCGCACCGCGTGGGCCAGAAGTATCGTCCGTGGATATTCCGCAGCTGACCTGAGGAGACGGTGAGTCTGTTCCTGCTTTGTCCCTCACCGCTCCCATGCTCCTTGCTGTGCCTGCCTTGAGAAGGGCACCGGATGCTATTGTGCTGCCAGGACGAGGAGATCCATGCACGCTGCCCAGACTGTTCAGGTTACAGTGACTGGTAATACAAAGGGTTGCCACCCGCTACGGGTACGAATACCCTTACGTGCCATCCTCCCTTCTACACCAGGTGGATCAGGATCGGAAGGGATGGTGCCAAGAGGCCATCTGGACACATCTAAATGTGCCTCGTGTTCTAAAGGGTGCGGACTTGGGCCTATACTACTTAAACTCCAGATTTGAGCGCTGCCACCGAGAGTGGAGTTGGGGTCAACATATATATAGTGACCGGGTTGTGTTAAAGTGCCCTGGAAGAGAAGACCAGGTCTTTTCGGTCACTTCCACCAGAGCGGATGGAGACGTTGTAATTTTGCCGCATCCGCGATTCTACAAATAAGTCTGATGCCTATTTTACCTGAGCTACTGACTCTAGTGAAGTTTTGGACAAGGGTTCTCTTACCCATCCAAGTTGTTTTTTTATCTCAGTTTTTCTTTTCCCCCTTGCCTCTCCAGATCCACATCTGGTGCATATGTGAAGTACTCTGGGAGGGGTTTGGGTTCAGTCAGTTAGCAGGGGGGCCTTGCCAACTTCTACACAGCATTGAAGGAATGTTTTATCTTTTGCTTCCCTTTTGCTGCTATTTCTTTGCCTTGGACTTGGACTGCCGCAGTACCAGCGCTCTGACCACTAGGGGCAGAGTCCTGCATTTTCTTTTCCTTCTCGCAGGACCAAATGTATATATTGTTCTATTTCTTGCAACAGAGTGTTAGAAATGCTACAGCACTTATAGTTAAACTCCTTGGGAGGAAGGGAAACTTCACACTCTGACGAGAGAGTGCAGTCTCAATTCTGACCTTGGAGATTTGTATATATAGAGAGGTTCTTAATATATCAGGATGTATATTTTTGTGTATGTTTGTTTTGTATTTCCTATGCAGGTTATTGGACCCACCTACTATCAACACTGCGGAAAATGGGCAGCATAGATAGATAGGGTTGTGTATGTTTGTAATGTCACATGTTATTTACATATGTCAATATTTGTAATCCAATGTTTACAATTTTTATTTTCTCTTTTTCCTACCTTTCTTTACTGGTTAACAGGTATCAGGCTAGCATTAAGGCTTGAATGCTTTAGGACACTGGGGACAGTGTTTTTTCAAGTGGGAGGAGTATGTAGCGCCCCCTTTCTTTCAGAAAAGGCGCTACGCTAAAGTTACTGGGAAAGTGGGAGAGTTATTTAGGTCCCACTCCTAATTTTGCTAAATTGGGCTGCTGTCAGCCCTAAATTATCCTGTGGGTCATTCGGTGCTCCAGAGATGTAGTTCCATCTCTGGGTGGCAGGTGGCGCCAGAGGGGTTTAGGCAGAGCCATTTTTCCCCAGCAGCCAATTGGAGCGGTTTTCCCTCGCAAAGCATGCTGGGGAGAGGTATATCTGTGGCAGACGCCATTTTTTGGGGTTCTTCGCGGGTTCCAGGTGCGGCACCCACCTTCAGGGTGTGTACATCTAATGGACCCCAGCGACATGGCCTACCAGGCCGGGGTCGCATACTACGCAGAGTTCCGTGCTGATGCTGAAAGGGGCCCTAACGACTTGCTGGGGACCCATTCCTATTGAAGAGATCCCAAGCTGTATGCTGTTCAGTGGGGAATCGGCTTGAGGAGAACCAGGAGGCAGGTGATCCAAAAGGGCTTGGGGATCTGGCCACCAGGAACTGACAGATAACCGGGGGTCTCTTCCGACTCTTCGGCCAATTCTCCCACTCTCCGATGCCTTCTCTGCGCTCTCTGGTTCTCCTCCCGCTCTCCGGTGCTTTCTTCCTTCTGCTGGGCACCATCGCTATCTTCTTCCAGCTCTTTTACGAGAGGTGGCCCAGTCTCCTCATTGCCTTCTTCCCTCTTCTCTCCTTGAGATGTTGACTTGACGCTCTGTCCCGCTGTAATGCCGGTTGCACAGTGCGCAACGACTTATATAGGCATAGGGCGTGGTCACCGAGTCACTAAAGATAGCTCCCAGATTCCGATAAGCCCCCCGCCCGCAGACCCTGACAACCAACGGCCAGGGTTGTCGGGAAGAGCTTCCTGATGATGCAACTTTGGTTGCGAAACGTAGAGGTTGCTGAACCACACAGGCTGTAAGACGGTTGGGAGACCATAAGGAACACGGCTTTGTTTACCTATCCACATTTTGATGCATACACTGCTGGAGAAGCTTAGTGCCGGCACATAGGCACAACCAAATGTGAGTGCAATATCTTTTTGATTTTATAATACATATTATTTTAACATACTACACCATGTGGAGCACCATTCTTTTTATGTGAGCTTCCACAGGAGGTGATGGCATTCCACATTTGAAGTACCCAACAGTAAAAAGGAAAGTCCTAATAGGATTAGTTATCCTGGCGAATGAACCACAGGCTCTGGCTGATTTAATATCTGGTGAGTGACCATTTTTGAAGGTGACGGGATAGCACTGAATGGTGACGGTTTGGTGATAACCTGCACACACCTTAAAGGAACACACCGGCACAAGCAAAACTATCACATAAGAAGAGGGAATAATTGGAGTATTCACTTTATGAACTGTTTAAGAATTTTGAAACATATATCTATGGGATGATAACTCATGTATAAATAGAGATACAAGGTTTTCAGTGTATCACCTTACAAGGTTTTTTTCATGTTTTTTTTCACAGTTGTATATATATACAGATGTATATATTTTCTTGTAATTTATTATAATTTGAGCACAGTGGAGTGTATTACCTTTGTAAGAAATTGCACCACCTAGTGGCCTAAGGAGGTAAATACAAACCATTTAGCAACATTAATTTAGGGAAGCGCAATTTTCACTACACACCCACAATCTATATGGGAAAGGATACCAGATTGGTAAACAGACCCAGTTTTTTCTAAATTGGCAGCACACCCACTAATCATAGGATATTCCACTTGCGCCAACCACACACACACAAAAAATTGTCGGGAAGAGGACCTGTCCTCATCAACATGGGGACAGGGTGCTTTGGGGTGGGGAGCCGCAGGGCGCCCCCCTGCCCCAAAGCCCCCACCCCCCATGTTAAGGGGATAGAGCCTGGTATGGTTCAGGAAGGGGGAGGCGCTCGCTCGTCCCCACCCCCTTTCCTGACAGGCCGGGCTGTGTGCTCGGATAAGGGTATGGTATGGATTTTGGTGGGACCCCAACGCTATTTTTTTGGCGTAGGGGTCCCGTTAATATCCATACCAGATCTAAGGTCCTGGTATGCTCCTGGAGGGGAACCCATGTCATTTTTTTTATTTAAAATTTGTTGTGGAGTTCCCCCTCATGATACCTGTTCAGAACGGAACACATGTGCGAATCAGATGCGTGACCATAGAAGATAATGGAACTGAATTTGCACCTGAGCCACACCGCAATGCCTAGAAAACGCACACGTTTTTTGGGCAATGTGCAGTGTGAATGCATCGCACATATGTGAACCATCCTCATTAAAATCAAAATGTATTTTATAATGTTATGCGAATTGGATCCTTTTTACAAATAATCACGGGCCAAAAAAATCAGTTTTATAAATGAATGAATGAATACAATTAAAATAAATTAACACACTCCAAGAAATAACATCACGTCATAGACCCCACATCACATCAGATATCCCCATTTTACACCAGAGTATCCCCTTTACATCAGAAGATGCCCATAACATCAGAGCCTTCCTTTCACATCAGAGCCTTCCTTTCATAACAGAACCCCCTTTGCACATTAGAACCCGCCATTCACATTAAAGCCCCCTTTATATTAAAGCCCCCCCCCCTTCACATATGGGGCACTCTGCTGTTGTTCAAGTAAAACCTTGTTGTGGGTCAGATGTGGCCAGAAACACGCAGCATAAAATATAATTTTTTATTGTCTTTTGGACAGTTAGGTATACATAAAACCTTATGCATACATAAAGTCTTCCATTTATTTAAGTGTTTTTAGAAATCAAAAACCAGAAAGGTCAGCCAGGGAGCTGAAGTGACGAAGTAGGTCAGGTGAAGTTCAGACTGGAGGAATGTCTGCAGACACATCACTGGCTTAATTCCACAACTGATCTGCTGCAGACCAGAGTGTTGCTACGCTCTCTGTGCTATGAATACTTCAAAGCAATCATGCTTCATAGAATGTAATCCAACTAGTCTGCTTTTACATTTATTTTATAATCCCATGTATTTTCTTTGCATCGGTCACAGCTCATTCTAGTATCATTTTTCAGCTATTTGAATCTCAGTTGTTAAACTGGCTGTCCAGTCGATGAGGTAACCCACACAATATAAAAACCATTTGCTTTAAATTGTGTTATATATTTAATTATACTGTATATGTCTTTCACTGAATTTAACAATAAAGAGTGAGGAACATTCCACAAACTGGCTGACCAATTTATCAAACTTTTTAAGCATATTCTTTTCATCAATGACTGTTCCTGCTGTATATACCACAAAAAAAAAAAAAAGAAGTTGTACATAAACCATCCATGGCAAACATTAGCTCATCAAAATCTTTAGAGAAAGGATTGTGCACATGCACCCAGCCATATACAGATCTCTCTATACCAAATTTCTACAGGTCCATGGCCATCTTTAATATATATGTGCGTTCCCGTTCGTAACAAATGTATTTTCGTACGAATTTGTTCATTTTCGTACCCGCGGAATAATGTGCACATACGAAAAAATAAGAGCACCAAAATACGAAAACGATGGGATTACGAATGAGCCGCATAACAAACAAGCGCAAATACGAACGAACGATACGAAAATCTTATGAAAATATGACAAAATGGAAATGGCAAAAGAACGAAAATGACATCTATAACGAATGATTTGCATTCTGTATTTTAAATCCTTTATCTGTCGTATGTTCATATTTTCATTTGTGAGTTTTGTAAATCCTTTTTTTTTGGTCTGTTTGTAAATTTGTGTACTTGATTTGTTTTTTTGAATGGGCAGTGAGTGAGTGTAGTTAGTGAATCAGCTTCTCCTTTGTACCGACTGCCGAGTACAGTAAAGCCAAAAAAACGTTTCCGTGGATTTTCGTCTGAAGAGAGATCAGTTGGCCAGGCTTTTGAACCCAAAAATGGTTTTCTGATTGAGCTTACAAACGAACGGATTCTTTGAAAATTAACGGAAAACGTTTGTTTTTATGTTTGTTGGCAAAAAAGTCTGACCAAGTGTACGGGGCTTAACAATAGTTAATATGGATGAGCCGTATGTTTAAAGTGCCGCGAATCCCGCAATATAGGGTTGTCCCGATACCACTTTTTTAGGACCGAGTACAAGTACCGATACTTTTTTTCAAGTAGTCGCCGATACCGAATACCGATACTTTTTTTAAACGTGTCCCCAAATGCAGCCATGTCCCCCCACATATTGCAGCCATGTCCCCCCACATATTGCAGCCATGTCATGTCCCCCACATATTGCATCCATGTCCCCCCACATATTGCAGCCATGTCATGTCCCCCACATATTGCAGCCATGTCATGTCCCCCCACATATTGCATCCATGTCATGTCCCCCCACATATTGCATCCATGTTATGTCCCCCCACATATTGCAGCCATGTCATGTCCCCCCACATATTGCATCCATGTCATGTCCCCCCACATATTGCAGCCATGTCATGTCCCCCCACATATGCATCCATGTCATGTCATGTCCCCCCCACATATGCATTCATGTCATGTCCCCCCACATATTGCAGCCATGTCATGTCCCCCCACATATTGCAGCCATGTCATGTCCCCCCACATATTGCAGCCATGTCATGTCCCCCCACATATGCAGCCATGTCATGTCCCCCCACATATTGCAGCCATGTCATGTCCCCCCACATATGCAGGCATGTCATGTCCCCCCACATATGCAGCCATGTCATGTCCCCCCACATACGCCGATGCTGCAGGGTTAATCCCCGTGTAACACATACCCGCGGCGCCATGTATAGACACGCGATTGGACGGATCGCGATTGGACGGCGGCGGCGGCGGGGGGGGGGGAAGTATTCTATTTTGGTATCGGGGGTATTTGCGGGAGTACAAGTACTCCCGCAAATACTCGGAATCGGTCCTGATACCGATACTGGTATCGGTATCGGGACAACCCTACCGCAATATATTTACGAAAGTACAAAATGACAAAAATTCACGAAAATTATTGTCTAACAAGAAACGACAATGAATTAAACAGAATAATGAATCATCCCGCATGTACGAAAATAAAACGGTAATCAAAATACAAAATGATCGGAATACAAAAAAATCGCGCCGTACGAAATACGAACGGGAACGAACAAGGAAAACGGGCGTCTTTCGAAATTACGATTTGGTACGAACCTACAGAACGATACGAAACGGAACAAAATAATACAATTTTTTTTGCTGTGCACATGTCTAATCTTTAATGCTTCATCACCAACACTAGCTGTGAATATTGATGTACATATATAATACTGTATATATGAAAGCTATCTGTGCTCATTTCATATTTTTGGCTCTGTTTCTTGCTTGCCACTTGCTTGCTTCTTGGGGGATCAGGACAGGATTCCCCCCCCCCTGCAGGAGCAAAACTGATCATGCTTTGCTGGGGTTTTTTCCCCTTCCTCTGGATCAACTGTGGGTATAGGATTGTGTATATAGAATTGTATAGTTTTCCCCCCTTTTTATTGGTTTATCCAGATGGACTTTTTTAACCAGTCTAACTATGTAACATTTGCTTTGTTTAGACATTTGTCTATTGTTATTTGCACTAATATTGTATCCACTGTTCTGTCATATATTTGCTCATATATTGCTGTGGCACGATTTTCACTTATATTGTTCACTTTTATGTTGTATATTTTATGCTCAATATATTAGCAGTTAGCGCCCCTTATTTTCCACTTGTTTAATGGTACACAGTGGTTGGATCTCTTCACTACAGACGGTCCCCTCCTTACAAACATCCGACTCCTACTTACAAATGGAGGGAGACAACAGGAAGTCAGAGGAAATCTACCCCTAGGAAGGGAAATTCTCTCCTGTAAGAGTTATTATGGGAAAAAAGTACTGCCACTGATGCTTTAACACCACAACAACCCCAAATTTTCAAAATCCAATTGTCATTGGGAGAGAAAGTAAGGTGAAATCTACTCAACTGGGGCAGAGACAGCAAAACAAACTTTACAGGGGTGTTATGCCTTCCCTATGCTATCCAAAAAGCTTAAAAATATATTTTTTGTCGAAAGCTACACTTAAAAAAATGTACCTGTTTCGACTTACAAACAGATTCAACTTAAGAACAAACCTACAGACCCTATCTTGTTTGTAACCCGGGGACCGCCTGTAAAGCTGGCTGATTGTTTAAAAGCAATTCATTCCTTCTGTGGCAACTGTTGCTAAAGCAGAAATCCTGTTTGAACAAATAATCTAAAAATCGATTGCGCAGCAGTGTCGAAAATCTCGTTGCAATAGTCAGCTCGTCACTGATGCTGTCCTCTGCAGACTCACTGCTCCGGCTTAATGCTGAGGGTCCTGCCACCCATTATTCTGCCCACTTTCTCAGGCCATTAAGAACACATCACCTGGAGTACATTATAACGTTGGAGCAGGCATATAATGCAATAGTGCAGAGAGTAGTGATGCAGTATTGAAGACGAGACTGTTTACTATCACCCCAGGAGGGAAAGAAACTGCACCCGGGAATGACAGGTGACCAGACAATGGAGTGCTGCATTTAGAGTATGTATAAGGAGATTAAAAAAAAAAATGTCCAGCATGTCGGTTGGGTTGGGGTTTATATAATATTAAGTACACAGCTTCCCTTATGCCGCGTACACACGATCACTTTATGTGATGAAAAAAAACGACGTTTTCTGTGAAGTAAAAAAAAAAAATTTTCAAAGACGATGTTGCCTACACACCATTGTTTTTTCACAATGCTCTAGCAAAGCGAGGTTACGTTCACCACTCTTTTTCCATTGAAGCTCACTTCATAACTAGCTTCTGGGCATGCGCGGGTTGAAAAACGTCGTTTTAAACTACGTTTTTTGCTACACACGGTGATTTTTTGTGAAACAAAAAACAACGTTTTGAAAAACGACACAAAAAATTGAAGCATGCTTCAATTTTTTTTTGTCGTTTTTTACAAGGCGACGTTTTCCCCCACACACGGTAAATGAAATTGACGTTTTTAAAAACGTTGTTTTTTTCATCACATAAAGTGATCGTGTGTACGCGGCATTAGTGACACCAATTTCTATATTTAATGCAGTAACAAAAATGTGGAAACCATTTGAAGTTGAATGTCACATCTACATTAATTTACAGTGAATGCTACAATAATGAAATTAAACATGCTCACTAGAAATAAACTATTTTCTTTAGGCGGCAAGAAGAGTAGAAATACTGCCCATAGCAACCAATGAGAAGTCTTGTCTAATTTTTCCATGACATGATAAAATGCAATATCTCCAAGTAGTTAATATTTACATGCTTTTATAGGTTACACAGAGTTGTATCTATTGTAGTGATATGTAATGTATTTCTCAGGCCCCATACAGGCATACATATTTTTCCCCTTGTAATATTACTCCCTTAGTCTATAATGGATGCCCAACACAGTTTACAGATCATAGTCTGGATCTTCTTGTCTGTATAATGTAGATAACACAGGGAAAGGTTTAATTCAACCACTTTGTTGTTCAGAATTGGGCCATGTAGTAACATGAGCAGAGAAATCAACGTCTTATTTTACTTTTTGACAAACAAGGGACATTTGATTCTGTTTTCAAGAAGTAAATGTGCAAAAGGGACTTTCATTTATTGCTCTGTTGAAGGGAGCCAGGTTTAATAATTAAAGAACGTATGTTGGCTAGACACCAGGAGACGGTATAAATAGACTTAATTAATTATTAAGGTTTTGTCTCTCTAACTATGACCTTCCTCTAGTGATGACTCAGTATGGCCTTTATATGACCAGATCTCTGATCTATTCTTGGCCTATAATAAAATGGGGAGATGGGGTTGATCCTGAACAAAATATCACAAATAATGGACAGAACCATATACACTGTAATTGCAATTAACAAAAATATACTACAAGAAAATGTCATGGTGCGTTAGTGAGGAATGCACATACATTAGGCTTTTATTGTCAGGACTCAGGAGTCTGTGATAGTGAGCTTTTGTAGATCGCCAACTTATGGGTTCCCCAGGGCGCAGAGTCTAAGCCCCAGCGTGCTTCTTCACCACAGCCCCTGATGGCGGGGATGGACTTGCAGCAAGCTGGAACCAAGTCGCGGCCCCCAGGTACAC
The DNA here is from genome assembly GCA_029574335.1 of Rana kukunoris. Lineage (NCBI taxonomy): Eukaryota > Metazoa > Chordata > Amphibia > Anura > Ranidae > Rana > Rana kukunoris. The sequence continues at coordinate 213,492,441 of CM056049.1, read as the reverse complement.
CCAGCTGAGGATGCGGAGACCAAACGCATGTGCAGAGTGCAAGCAGCAGGAGACAACAGGAAATCCAGGGGACAAGCCAAGGTCAGGGCAGGTAGCATAGCAAACAAGCATAGATGTAAACAAAGCTGGGGTTGGTACACAGGTAGTCAGGCACAGAATACACAAGCGAGCGGGAGCTCAGAGAACTGTGAAGTTGCTCAGGCAAGGAGCACTGTACTGAGCATGTGTATACTATATATAGGGAAGTAAACAGGGAGGTGACCCCAGGAAATAATAGAAGGAAAAAAGATATAAACCCACAGTGGAGCAGGCGATGCCTAAAAGGTCAACAGAGAAGCCAAACACCACTTGTGAAATGGAGTCACAGATCTAGCAGAACCCTACAGCAAAGAGGTAAGAATTTCACAAACAGAAATGTGCAGGCTAGCTAGACTGTGACATTTATGTTTTTTAAAACTTTTTATTTTGGTATATGTAAAAGTGTATATCTACCAAATTATTTTCTTTAGCTGGATTGACCAGCCAACTCCCTTTGGCCAAAAATCCACGGAAAAGTTGGTTTGAAGTCCTACCGTGTGTATAAGGCTTTAAGGTCTCTAACATAAAGATTAATTCTGGCATCATCCTCAGGGACCCCTGTAACTGGAATTAGCTGCAAGATTTATCTAGAGATATCTTTATTAATAACTACATATACCCGGGTACATGTGAAAAAATCCACAAGGACTCCTAACGGATCCTTTGCTGATACATCTAATTTACAAAAAGGTATTGTGTACTGTTATTAATCTCTCCTTATATAAAAATTGTATTATTTCTATATTGGTGTGAATCTGTATGTTTATGGTTAATGTTATAACTGGTTGCAACTAGGGTTGAGCGAACCCGAACTGTAAAGTACCGGACTTTTTTTTTGTACCGGACCCGAACCCGAACAATTTGCTGTAAGTCCTACTTCACAAATCAAATTGCAGCAGCACTGCATATGTTCCTGTGAGATACTCTGCATATTGCACCAGAACTGCATATGTTCCTGTGAGATACTCTGCATATTGCACCAGCACTGCATATGTTCCTGTGAGATACTCTGCATATTACACCAGCACTGCATATGTTCCTGTGAGATACTCTGCATTGGATAGTTTAGGGAAAGGTTTATGATTGTCCTTATAGGGAGAGAAATATATAGGAGTCAGTCCTACTTCACAAATCAAATTGCAGCAGCACTGCATATGTTCCTGTGAGATACTCTGCATATTGCACCAGAACTGCATATGTTCCTGTGAGATACTCTGCATATTGCACCAGCACTGCATATGTTCCTGTGAGATACTCTGCATATTACACCAGCACTGCATATGTTCCTGTGAGATACTCTGCATTGGATAGTTTAGGGAAAGGTTTATGATTGTCCTTATAGGGAGAGAAATATTTAGGAGTCAGTCCTACTTCACAAATCAAATTGCAACAGCACTGCATATGTTCCTGTGAGATACTCTGCATATTGCACCAGCACTGCATATGTTCCTGTCAGATACTCTGCATATTACACCAGCACTGCATATGTTCCTGTGAGATACTCTGCATTAGATAGTTTAGGGAAAAGTTCCTGATTGTGCTTATAGGGAGAGAAATATATAGGAGTCAGTCCTGCTTCACAAATCAAAGTGCAGCAGCACTGCATATGTTACTGTGAGATACACCCTTTATATACTTTTCTTCTATTGTGCTATTCAAAAAACAACCATTTAGGGAAAAAATAAAAATGTTGCAGTGTTTCCTCCAGTGTTTCTCAGTGTTTCCTCCATATCTGTAGGTGTGAGATAAACACTTTAGCTAGTGTTCTTCTATTGTTGTATTAAAAAAACACCCATTTAGGGCAAAAAAATATATTTTACAGTTTTTCCTCCAGTGTTTGCAGTCTTGCCTGCATATCTGTACGTGTGAGATACACACTTTACATACTGTTTTCTATTGTGCTTTTCAAAAAAACAATTATTTTGGGCAAATAATTTTTTTTGGTGCGTTTCCTGCATATCTGTAGGTGTGAGATAAACACTTGTTAGCTAGTGTTCTTCTATTGTTGTATTAAAAAAACACCCATTTAGGGCAAGATCCTACATTTGAGAAATATGAGGACAACGTCAAATAAGGGACACGGCCACGGTCGTGGTGCTGCTGGTGGAGCTCCTGTTGCAGGGAGAGGACGTGGTCGATCTGTGCAAGCTACATGCACAAGTGAAACACCTTCCTCAGGTGCGAGTAGGTGAGAGAGCCTGCAGCGGTATTTGGTCAGGCCTAATCCGGTTCTACGAATGTTGAGGCCAGGAGCAGAACAGGCAATAGTAGATTGGGTTGCTGACAGTGCCTCCAGTTCCTTCACATTGCCTCCCAACCAGTCTTGTGCTGAAAGATCAGAGTTGGCACCTGCAGCCGATGTCCATCAGTCTTTCACCTCACCCCCTTGCAAATAGGCCAAGCAGTCTGAGCCCCAAATCATGCAGCAGTCTCTTCTGCTTTTTTATGACTCTGTTAGCATGTTTTCTTAGGGCTATCCACCTAGCCCTGCCCCAGAAGTGGAAGAGATTGAGTGCACCGATGCCCAACCAAGATGAGTACATGGGGGGACCATCACAGCAGGTCTCGGATGATGAAGAAACACAGTTGCCAACTGCTGCTGCTTTCGCAATTGTGCAGACCGACAAGGAGGGCAGTGGTGAAGACTGAGTGGAAGATGATGTGGTGAACGATGAAGTCCTCGACCCCACATGGAGTCAACCTCATGCAGGTAACCCATGTAGTTCGGAGGAAGAGGCGGTGGTCGCACAGAGCCACCAGCACAGCAGAAGAGGGAGCAGGGTGCCAAAGCGGAGCGTCCGTCCCCTAGACAGTACGCCTGCTACTGCCCAATGCAGCAAGGGACCGAGCACACCAAAGCCAGGTCCAAGGAGTTCCCTGAGTGGCAGTTCTTCACACAATGTGCTAAAGACAAGACATGAGTGGTTTGCACGCTGTGCAATCAGAGGCTGAAGCGAGGCATAAACATTCTCAACCTGAGCACAACCTGCATGACCAGGCATCTAAGTGCAAGGCATGAGCTGCAGTGGAGTAGACACCTCAAAAACCAAGAAAGGTCTCTGGCTCCTCCTGCTTCCTCTTCTGCTTCAAACTCGGGCCTCTCGGCCTCTTCATCCACCTCTGTAGTGACAGTGCCACCTGCCACCCCACAATTAGAGGACCGGCAAGCAACACTGCCACCTGGGTCACCAAACATCTCCACAATGTCCCATGGAAGCATTCAGCTCTCTATCTCCCAAACACTGGAGCAGAAAAGGAAGTACCCCCCTACCCACCCGCGATCCCTGGCCCTGAATGACAGCATTTCAAAATTCCTGGCCTTTGAAATGCTGTCATTCCGTCTGGTGTCGACGCAGAGTTTTAAAAGCCTGATGGCATTGGCTGTCCCACAGTACGTCGTGCCCAGCCACCACTACTTTTCCAGGCGAGCCATTCCTTGCCTGCACAACCAAGTGGGGGACAAAATCAAGTGTGCACTGCGCAACGCCATCTGTGCTAAGGTCCACCTAACTACGGATACGTGGACCAGTAAGCACGGTCAGGGACGTTATATCTCCCTAGCAGCGCACTGGGTAAATGCAGTGGTGGCTGGGCCTGAGGCAGATAGCAGTTTGGCGTATGTCCTTCCACCACCGAGGATTGCAGGGCGCTTCAGTTTGCCTCCTGTTGCTAACTCCTCCTACTCCGCTTCCTCATCCTCTACCGCCTCCTCATCCGGTCAGCGTAACACATTCACCACCAACTTCAGCACAGCCATGGGTAAACGCCAGCAGGCAGTTTTAAAAATTTTCTGTTTGGGGGAAAAACCCCACACCGCGCAGGAGTTGTGGAGGGACATGGAACAATAGACCGATGAGTGGTTGGCGTCAGTGAGCCTCAAGCCGTGCCTGGTGGTGTGCGATAACCGGCAAAATCTCGTAGCAGCTAGCCGGTTTGACGCACATCCCTTGCCTGGCTCATGTGCTGAATTTGGTGGTGCAGAGGTTCCTTAAAACTTACCCCTTCGGCCTTCCCGCTCACCGCCTCATATGTGACGTGCCCACAAGGTGGAACTCCACCTTGCACATGCTGGCCAGACTGTGTGAGCAGCAGCAGGCTATAGTGTAGTATCAGCTGCAGCACGCACGCATGAGTCGCTCTGCGGAACAGAACCACTTCACCACCAATAACTGGGCCTCCATGCGAGAGCTGTGTGCCTTGTTGCGCTGCTTTGAGTACTCCACCAACATGGCCAGTGCCGATGACGCAGTTCTCAGCGTGACTATCCCAGTTCTATGCCTCCTTGAAAAAACGATTCGGGCGATGATGGAAGAGGATGTGGCACAGGAGGAGGAGGAGGAGGAATCGGGATCATTTCCAAGGCTTTCAGGGCAGTCATTCACAAGTGGCTCCCAGAGTGGGTTCCTGCACCAACAAAGGCCAGGTACACAATTGTCCAGCAAGGACACAGTTCTGGAGGATGACGAGGTGGAGGATGAGGAGGAGAAGATGGAGGAGGAGGAGGAGGAACCATGTTCACAGCAGGGTAGCACCCAGACCAGCTCATAGCCATCACTGGTGCGTGGCTGGGGGGATACAGAGGAGACAGATGATACACCTTCCACAGAGAACAGCTTTTTGTTGGCTCTGGGCAGCCTGGTACACATGAGCGATTACATGCTGCAGTGTCTCCGCAACGGCCACCGTGTTTCGCACATTTTAACAGGTGCTGATTACTGGGTGGCCACGCTGCTGGATCCCCGTTACAAGGACAGTGTACCGTCCTTAATTCCCTCACTGAAGCGCGATCGCAAGATGCGCGAGTACAAACGCATGCTGGTAGACGCGCTGCTGGTGGAATTCCCACCTGACAGCGGGGGCACAGTGGAAGCACAAGGCGAAGGCAGAGGAGGAGGAAGAGGTTGCCAACGCAGCAGGAGCACCGCCAGCACCTCAGAAGGCAGGGTTAGCATGGCCGAAATGTGGAAAAGCTTTGTCAGCACGCCACAACAAACAGCACCACCAGCTGATATGGAACGTTTTAGCAAGAGGCAGCATTTCAGCAACATGGTGGAGCAGTATGTGTGCACATGCCTACACGTACTGAATGATGGGTCTGCCCCCTTAAACTTCTGGGTCTCCAAATTGGGCACATGGCCTGAGCTTGCCCTTTACACCTTGGAGGTGCTGGCCTGCCCTGCAGCCAGTGTATTATCTGAACGTGTATTTAGCATGGCAGGGGGGCGTTATCATAGACAATTGCAGCCGCCTGTCCAGAGCCAATGTGGACAAGCTCACGTTCATTAAAATGAACCAGGCATGGATCCCACAGGACTTGTCCGTACCCTGTGCAGAATAGACATGTGTACCGGCCTTACCCAGCCATTCTTGTATTTCTGATCTTTCTAGAGCTGCCACCTCATCCCTTTAAAATCGAAAACATATTAATTACACAGGTTCTCTGGCTGATTAAGGTGCTAATTAAACTCACTTGGTGCCTTATCGACATTAAATTAGCCCCAGAACCTGTGTAATTACTATGTGTTCGGGTTTAAAGGGATGAGGTGGCAACCCTAGATCTTTCTCACTCTTTTGGGGTGTACCCTAATTTAAAAAAGAAATAAATTAAAAACAAAAAGCTGTGTTGGCTACCTCATCCTCCTCCACCGCCGCTTCCACCTACACCACCACATCCACCGCCACCTCAACCTCCTACTCCATATGGACCTCGTCCTCCTAGGTCAAGATTATTATTTTATTTGTAATTTTTTTTATGTTATTTTAAGTTATTTTCCTATCCACATTTATTTTCAGAGTACTTGCCATGCTCTTACCGACATTTTGCTGCCAGTTGCAGCCCTCTAGCCATTTCCCTTATATTTTTAGAGACATTTTAGTAGTCAAAAGTCCGGGTCCCCATTGACTTCAATAGGGTTCGGGTTCTGGGTCAAGTTCGGGTCAAGTTCGGGTCCCGAAACCAGACTTTTTTCCGAAGTTTGGCCGAACCCGAACATCCAGTTGTCCGCTCTAGTTGCAACGCTTCCAATTACTTTGTTAGATTACTGATTCATTTCCTGGGAAGGAAAACCCCTCTGTCCTGGGTGGGGGCACTGCCTACTTTATAATCAAACCCACTCTTCCACTTAGCAAGGGTTTTGGTTCACTTATCTTAATTATGTACAGAATAAACACAACATCTTGTTTGGGGAAGGATATTTCTCACCCCCCCCCCCCCCATAAAAAAGGGATACATTTTAAGGCACTGTTGAGACAGCTTAACAGAATAGAGAAGAAATCCATAGCAGTGTTGTCATCCTGCTCCTAAAGTTGATGTTGCCGTGCCACAATGTCTACAATGTCTAAGGCCCCATACACACGATCCGATATATCCGATGAAAACGGTCCGCGGACCATTTCCATCGGATATGTCCGATCGGGAGTTTGATCCGATGGCGTGTACACACCATCGGATCAAATTCCCCGCCGCCGGACGGCGCGGTGACGTAGTGGTGACGCGGCGGTGACGTTGACGCCGCCGCGTCACCACCACGTCACCGCACCAGGAAGTAAAACACTTCCGCGCATGCGCCGAATCCATTCGGCAGCGGCGCGGCGGTGGTGGGAGCCGACATGTCTGCTGGTAAGTGTACTAACCAGCAGACATGTCGGGCGGACAGATTCCCACCGGATGGATTTCAAAGCATGCTTTGAAATCTGTCGGGTGGAGAAATCTGTCCGCTAGCCCATACACACGAGCGGAGATGTCTGCTGAAACGGTCCATCGGACCGTTTTCAGCGGACATATCCCCTCGTGTGTACGCGGCCTAAGAGAATGATCCTAATTTCAAATAACCAATTATTAAATTATTAAAACCAATTCAACCTGACATACAAGGTTGATTGATAGTAAAATCCAAAGAAAATAAAAGTTTCAAAATGTCTACTTATTGTTAGAATGAATGCCCCAGTGTTCATAGCCCCATCAACATCGTATACATGTACATACAAATTGCCTTTGGTTGTTCCAGAAAAAGCCACAATGTCAGCCCACTGGATGTATATTGTTTAATTATGACACATAGAATGTAGTATCATTAGAACAAATATAGGCCGTTGGGCGGGTTATAATATCTCAACATGTTTCACAGTTATGCTTCATCAGGAGAGGGGCATTCAGCAAAATATCTAGGTAGTTCTTGCATGAAAATCCTGAGCAAAGGCCATTACCTGGACTCAAAAAAGTGAGCAGATGGGTGACAGAACACAGGCGCCAAATCCCCATTTGAAATAGTAGGCAGGCAAAATCATAATTTGTGGGAAAGCACGGGCCTTCAAATGAAGGAGGCTATTCAAAAAAAATTCTCTATCCCCGCACCCCCTAATGTTAAACAAGAGATCTTGTGACTTCTCATAAGTGTGCAGCACTGAAAGCTGACAGAAGCACTAGTTTTAGCATATGCTAATGTCCAGCAACTGGATTTACTCCATGTGGATGATAGTTTTGAAGGATTGGGTGGAGTGTTTCACCAAGAGTATCCTTCTGGGCTAAGAGCAATAGTCTTCATCTGCTAAATCCTTTGATATATGTCCTAACCACAGCCAAGCTGGATGCCACATGACATCGCTGGCTGACTGCCTTATCCAATTATTAATTCACTCAAAAGTACAAACTTGGCCCAAAGAACATTGGAACTGATGCTATATGAAGACCTCCAGGACTGGCTTCTTTTACCAAAAACAGCGAATGGGAAGATCTCCCTGATCCCGGCGCTGGGGCTCTGTGTGCTATGGCCGCAATAGTGGCCTATTCTGAAATATGGATGATAGACTCATTAGGAGGTGGACCAAAAGCTATGCCAGACACGTTTGAAAATGCTCCATATCTACATATGAAACCCATCGATCCACTTAGCAAAGGTTCTAGTTCTCTTACGTACCTCCCGATTTAGCACAATATCCTGTTTGGGGGGGCACACGCACATTTGTTTAGACATCATGGTGCCTTGGGCTCACTTGAATTATGATGTTTATTTGCACAAGCTCTGTTATTTGTGTCATGTATTTAGGAGTGACCCTTATTATTAGAATAAGTATAGGAGGCAATAGATGAAGGGTGCTCAGGAAGTGTATGTATTGAATAGGACCTCAGGGCAATAACACAAGCACAACAACCAGTGCTCTTTTGAATAGTAATCAAAATGTTTGTGAGGTCACTGAGATGCATCCACACATTATTAGCCCCATGCACATGCAAGATGACGGGGGCCAGAACTTGTCATATGCCTACTAGTGTTATATGACTACTTTTCACCTGTGCTAACCATCAGACGAAAAAATTAACATCCTTGTCCATCAACATCTCCTTCATCCCACTATAGTTTTTTTTTGACAAATTTAGCTTTTCTAAAGTCCAAATGTCCAGAGAAGAGGAGAGAAACCAAGTAAATTTTTGAGGTTTGGTGATGTAGCCTGTAACCCTGCTGCCCTAAGCACTGGCCCAAGAGTGCCACTATTTCAAATAATATTCTGATGGACAATAAAGTTGTTAATAAAAGGCAAGGAACATGCATGAGCAGATACAGATCAGTGGGACATGCTAACTATTTACTAATGAAATAATAATAATAATAATAAAACAACAATGATTATGTATTTACTTTGCTTACTCTGCTCTCTTTAATGAATTATAATGCAGAGCTGCAATAAATTGTGTGTTTTATATCTTCAGCTGCCAGTATTATTTACATTAAGATGACAGCGGGAAGTAGTGCATTTCTGTTTTTTTTTTTCTCTTTCTTTTCTTTCGTTTTCTCACTTTCACATGCTCAATACTGTGAACAGTTGTGCAAAAGTGTGGTGCCACTGCAGAAAGATCTGTCTGGCTGCTTGCAATATTAAATTGGAGTTCATCCTCTGAAGAAATCTTGGTTTTGTCTTACCCACATATAGACCAGCATGTAATCAGGTACATCAAAATGGAAGACTTGCAAGGAAACTTGCCCCTAATTCTGGTACAGAATTACCAGAATGGAAACCGGTGGTTTACATGTATCTGTAAGTCTCACATTCTTTTTTGTAGGTGACAAAATGTGTTATTTAAGGATGTGGTATTTAAAGTATAGTGTTATTTTTTATATTAGAAGGTTGCTTAAAAAAGGAGAGAAGAGTCTGAGAATATTTCCTTTTGACTGCAATCCTTAAGTAAAGGCTTTACATATGAATAGGATCTTCAGTTATGACTCATGAGTGATCACCCAGTTGACATGGGCTTCTCCCTGCTAATGTCCCTAGGTTGTCTTGTTGATCTGAAGGTATTTTGTCATTCCTCTTTGACCATCTGAGATCAACTCCTTTAGATTATCCTGATTTGCAGTGTCAAAACAGATACAGTTTAACAGATTTCCAGACTGTATATTATGGATTATTTGGTGAGGCTAAAACTGTCAGTTCTGAAGTAGTCCAATCTATCTGTGGAGTTGTGGTATAAAGAGCTTAGTAAACCCATGTTTTCAAAGTATATATTTGTTCCTAGAAAGCTTATTTAACATACTTGGGTAAAGTGTATGTTGGTCTTTTATTTTGGGGGGTTAATATTTTTTTGTTTGGGGGCTCAAAATATAGCAATAGACATAAGTACTGCACAAGGACTTAGTGGGGGATGAGCAGGTCAAAAATGGAGGACAAAGTGATGATTAGGGATGAGCTTCGTGTTCGAGTCGAACCCATGTTGGACTCGAACATCGGGTGTTCGACCGTTCGTCGAAATTCGAACAAAACGGGTCGATTGCGCCAAATTCGAGTGACGTGCCACGGCCCATAATTCACTGTCCAATTGCGCCCTGATGATTGGCCAAGCATGCACTATGACCCGCATGCTTGGCCAATCACAGCGCGCAAAAAACGGACAGCAATAATTGGCCAAAGCTAGGGTGGCTTTGGCCAATTATGGATCAGGGGGTTTAGTACACGCCCCACACTATAAAAGGCCGCCTGCAGGTCGGCCTTTTGTAGTGTGTTCCAACGCTGTTTAGAGAATAGATCAGTCAGAGAGAGAGTGTCATTTTTTCTAGGTAGATAGAGCAGGCAGGTTAGTCAGTTAATTTTACAGTGTGTAGAGGATATATATACATCCCAGGAGTTGTACATATATTTATACACTGTATAGCTTAGCTAGATTAGTTCTTCCTAATTTACTGCCAGGTAGTTGATTGTGCTAGCTGCAGTATTCTCACGTGGTGTATTGCCTGTGTCCTCTGCAGTGTGCACCATAAAGCTACACAGGCATACTATAGACCAGTGATGGCGAACCTTGGCACCCCAGATGTTTTGGAACTACATTTCCCATGATGCTCATTCACCCTGCAGTGTAGTTTAGCATCATGGGAAATGTAGTTCCAAAACATCTGGGGTGCCAAGGTTCGCCATCACTGCTATAGACAATATGTAGGTACAACAGCATCTACAATATGTAAAAGAATTTTTCATTTACTTTTTAATTTAAGCATCATTAAAATCACTGCTCCAGGAGCAGTGATTTTAAGTATGAAGGAGACCTGCCGCAGGAAAGGTGCCATCCATGACAGGTACCTGAGCAGGGTATGGAGATCTCAAATAGCACAGTGCCAGACTCCAGGTCCCTGATCTTGAAGAAAGTGAAGTCAATCCTGAACACATTCTCCTCGGGTCTCCACAGATAATTTGATGACAGAAGACAAGCGTCAATAATGACACACAGTGCCTAGCACAGGCCGGTGACAGGTCTACTGACAGTAACTCACTTTCTGTGACCCAGCCTCAGGCCTAGAACATGCTTCCGTTTACAGCTCCTTCAGGCCTAACAACTCCTATTTGGTGATGGCAGCCACTCCCCGGAGCTCCCCATCATTGTCCATCAAGTGCCGCTAGTGTGCTGCCAGTTTGCCCCATCAATTGCCCCCAGTGTGCTGCAAGTTTGCCCCATCAAATGCCACCAGTGTGCTGCCAGTTTTCCCCATCAAATGCCACCAGTGTACTGCCAGTTTTCCCCATCAATTGCCACCAGTATGCTGCCAGTTTGCCCCATCAAATGACGCCAGTGTGCTTCCAGTTTGACCCATCAAATGCCGCCAGTGTGCTGCCAGTTTTCCCATCAAATGACGCCAGAGTGCTGCCAGATTTGCCCCATCAAATGCTACCAGTGTACTTCTACATTTGCCCCATCAAATGCCGCCAGTGTGCCCCCCGCCTGGCACTTACCTGTCTCGAAAGCTGTCCTCAAAGTTTTCGATGTCTTCTCCCTTCTCCCATCCTCTTTCTTCTGCTATGACACAGTGATGCTGTGATTGGACACCTGATAGGCATCCAATCACAGCACCTGTCGCTTCAGCCAATCAGGTGACAGGTAACCAGACCCGATGCACCTGATTGGCTGAGAGGCGGGTCAGTGTTAGGGAAGTGATTCCTTAACACAGCACTGTTTAAACAGCGAATGCACAGCAGTGCTCCCGGTGTTTAACAATTTGGAAGTCTATTAGAGCCCACAGGCTCTAATCAGGAAGTCTCTAATCAGGCACTTCCAAAACACCCCCACCACTGTAATTCAGATGGCCGGCACTCGACAAGGGGCTGGACACCTGAATAGTGGGCAGCAACGGCGACAATAGATAGATTTATGCAATGCATGAATCTACTGTATCTATTGTTGATTGACGGGTTCAGGAGAGAGGGTGTGGAGCTCCTGTGCCCACTATGGACGCACCACCACTGCCTGAGTGTGATGCTCTGCAAGAAAAACAACAAGAGTGAAGGTAAAACAAAAAGCAGCAGGTCTGTTAGGGAACACATCCCTACATTGGTTTAACAAATCATCCTAAAGTTTAATCTGAGTCTTGAAAAACAAAGAATAATATTACAGCAAATTGTGCCCAGGCAGACAGCAGCTTGGGAGCATAACACACGTTAAAGTGCTAAGAAAATGTGAGGCAAAGCAAACAGCACTCCTAATTATGATTAATAACTCAGGTTGAACTGATCTGACAAGCATTGCTGAGTAGGAGTATTTCTCCATGAAGTGCTCATAACTTTATCCAGTCGATCTGTCAGCAGCTGTTCAGTTACTTTTTCATCTTGTTTGCTTGCAGGTTAGTAAGGGTTAGGGGGAATGTCTCTCTTTGGGCATTTACAGAGTAGAGGGTTAAAAGAGTAAAACAAAACATATATATTGTAGGCACGATAGCTATAACATTTCTTTAAAATAGGATAGATGGCTTACAAGATGTACATGACCTATAAATATTAGCATCCGATAGGTGGCATTTTTATAGTCTTAAGATCATAGCTCATTACATTAATTGCAAACAAATACCGTATATGAAGGCCAGTGTAAACATTGTACAGTATCCCTCCCTATCCCATAGTTAATCTCCATTCCAATATTTACAGTGTCCGCTTACTCATAATGTGTACGACCTGTAGAATGAGCATTGTGCAAATGTGCCAACAAGTCTGGAACTCATTACTAGGCTTCATTTTTAGATAACAGTAGTTACATACTTTAGGTCAGTGGGTAACTGATTATTTTCTATATATGAAGGCAATACTGATTCTGATCAGGATCACACTATTCTGGTAACAAATAAGATCGAAGCAGCCAAGAGATAGATGGCATCTCAAGAGGTGTTACAAAATGCTGCATCTGAGCACTAAACTTTTTTTTATTTATTTTTTATTTTGTACACTCACAATCTCAGTTATTTTTTTATTAGGCAAGGGACCCAAATTGTGATGCAGATGTCGTTGCGAGGGGTTGCTGCATGACTGTGTAGCATACGTAGCCTAATGTATGTGACCAAGAACAAAATCAGTGGCTAGTTATATACCACACTTTATTTATGTTTCAATGTATTCTACTTCAAGAGAGAAGATTTATTTCTGCATGATTAAAACAAAATATATATTACTACCCATAACACAGCTCCTCTTTAAAAAAGGAAAACAATTCTCTCCTAAACCATTCTTTTGCTATATACCCCCAAACATTATATATGTTTTTTTTAGCAGACACCCTTGACAGCCGTTTTATCAGACATTATTTTTCAAACGTTTTTTTTGTAAAAAAAATTGTTTTATGTTAAAAAAATAACAAAACACTAAAGACTTTTTTTGTATTATGAGTGTTACACCGGTAAATAGAGACCCAACATGAGCTTTAATTATGCGCACACTGGGAAACTTCGTACTTAAAAATCTCCATAGAAGCTTTATTTATTTTTTACAGGAAGAGATTTACAGAGGAGATCCTAGATTAGTTGCCAGCACGCGGCGATTAGTTGGTTTAAACGGCGTTTAAATGTCGGCGGGATGTCGTTCGCTTCTGCAAAGAGGGGCGTTTTAATTTTTTTTTTATCTTTTATTATTTTTTTTTACTTATATTTTATTTATTTTTCCACTTTTTTTCATTTTTTTTTGTAACAAAGAATTTCTTTAAAAGGAAATGTGTGTGACTCTTGGAGAGATGTGGGGTCGAACATCTCACCTCCAGAAAACCATGTAAAAAAAAATTCTTTAAGTGTGCCGCAATTTTGTTTACATACGGCCCGGGCGTGATTGTCGCGCCCGGGTCCTCCGATCTTATTTTAATCCTCAGGTTAAAACATTTTAGAACCAGTACTCTATATATATTTCTTGTGTTTTGGTGTGCTAGGAGGATGGTAAAAAAGTCCTGCTTGCAGCATCTTTGGAGCGGTGAAGGAGCGGTGTGTATACATTTGAGGCCTAGAGAAGTTCAGGAAGGTACATAGAGTCCGACACACAGAGATATGACTGTGGCCAACAGAATGTGACACCCTTGTGAGGAGTTGTGGTGTAAGGTGATCCTTGGGAAGCATCTAAATAAGAATTCCTGCTCTGACGTGACAGTTTCCACTAAGAATGTATTAATTCTAAACAGGGCCGGTGCAAGGATTTTTGACACCCTAGGCGAAACCTAATTTTGCAGCCCCCTCTGGGTCCGCCCCTGACTCCACCCCCTTTGCCAGTGTTAAATGGTTTGATTCAACCATCTAACTGCTACATGTGCAAGACAGCCCGTTCTTTTGAAAAACAACAGACTTACTAGCTGGATCACCAGGTGAATTTAAAAGAGAAACCCTAAAAACAAAACTAATGAGAAGGGGGCATTAATTAGTGCCCTCAACATGGGATTGTGGCTGGCAAAAAAAAATTGTGTGTGTGTTTTTGCGCCTTTTGGTACTGTCACTTTAAGGCCTCAAACAGCTGTCAGGTGTATCACAGGCGGGAAACATCTGTTTCTGAGCAGGAGAAACACGTGTTTCCCGGGCTAATACACGTGCGGGGGGCTATATAAGCCCTTCACTCCAAGGAATATTTCAATTGTGACCAAACGGTGTGGTGTGCTTGGCCCCCTTCGTATTGTTTGTCATGAAGAACCTTGTCAAGCAGATCCTGGAGTGGGCAGCAGCTGAGGGCGGTGAAGAGTGGATGAGGAGATGCCTAGCCAATATGGAAAATGAACCAGCTCTCGCCGCGGAGGAAGATGAGCCAGTTGCTGGTCCGTCCGGAGTATCTCAGGACCTTCCTCTTTCTCTGGCATCTACTCATTTCCACAGGTCCCCCAGAAGCCAGCCTCCCAAATGTCAGGCTGCGGCATCAGTATCTCATGAGGATAAGGAAACCGGCCAGTACGAGAGGGGCGACGTCACTCCGCAGCGCAGCAGTCTTCGGATTCAGAAAAAGAAGAGGACGACCTCTCCTTCACCAGTGCTTGTCACTACAGGGCGGGGTAGAGCCCGTCAATCTCAGGCAGGAGGACGGCAGTGTCTTTTTTCGTTTCAGGTGCCCACAGCACAGGAGGAGCATACAGCATCACCAGTTGCAAGGCAGATTCAGGCGGATGATGTGACGGCTCTGCAGCAGCTGGAATCCCCTTCTCAGCCGGCTGTTACCTCAGACAGGACACAGAGCAGCACTAACCCAGCAGTGCAGGCTGTAGCAGGAGCATCTTCCGATGGTGTGTCTGCTAATCAGCTGCTACTAACTCAATTATTGAATTCAGTGAATAAATTGTATGACTCCTTTAATAGCCAGAAGCAGGTACAATTATCTCCAGCAAATGTCTGGTCAGCTCAGCCATTACCACTTGTTTCTCAGGCTTCAGCTAGCACACCTGATGTTATACCTGGGCAGGAATCTATCTATTCTTTACCAGTTTCTCCTCAAGTCCCAGAAATTTGTTTTAAAGAACCCTTACCTTGTGAGATCTCTTCTTTAGGTTTTCACCTAACAACTAATTTAAAAGAAAAAATTTGGAAGGGTGAATTTATTGACTTATTAACTTTACTTCCTGGTAAGAAATATTCTGGGAAAAGTGACAAAAAAATGGAAGAGTCATCAGAGGATAGGTGTCGTACAGCCCCAAAATCTTTTTATAACTGGTTACAATTTTTTGTATATATGCTGTTATCATGGGTGAAAATGTTCCTGATAAGTGTAGTGGTTTATTCCAGCATCTAGAGCACATTCTTGAAGCTTACAGACATTTTGGCGGTTTTGGCTGGTACAATTATGAAGAGTCATTCCGACAAAAAATGTCTGTTTACCCCAACTTAAAATGGGGAATGAAGGACGTTGGTTTGTAGTTGAATTTAATCCTGCCACAAAAGACAGCTTTATTAAGACCATCACCAGTAAGCCAGAATGTCGCATCAGTAAACAAAAAAGGGTTTTGTTACGCCTTTAACGAGTCCCAGTGCAAGTGGTCAAGTCATGCTGTTACAAGCATGAGTGTTCCTTTTGCTTTGGGACCCACCCTGTTACAAAATGTTTTAAAATTAGTTACTCCCATACCCCCAGAGATAGTTCAAAAAGTTTGCCAGTGAAACTGGAAAAAATGTACCCGTGGTTAATGCAGTACCCAGACAGGGAGAAGGCGGAGGTTTTAATTGAAGGTTTTTCCTCAGGTTTCAAACTGCCAGTTTTTTCAGACGTTGGTTGTAATGTGGTAAATAACTTAAAATCGTTTTTTTACGCATAGTGAGGTGGTAAGACAGAAACTAATAAAATAAATTGCAGCTGGTAGAGTTGCTGGTCTATTTTTCTCACCTCCTTTTGAACATTTTCGTATTTCTTCCTTAGGAGTAGTACCAAAAAAAGAACCCAATTCTTATAGTTTGATACACCACCTTTCTTTCCCTAAGGGTGGTTCATTAAATGATGAAATTGACAATTCACTAGCTTCTGTATCATATTCTACTTTTGATGACACAGTCAGGCTTTTTAAAACGTATGGTACTAGGGCTTTGTTAGCAAAAACTGACATCAAATCCGCCTTTAGGCTATTGCCGATTGCATTTAAATCTTTCAATTCTTTAGGTTTTTGTTTTGAGGATACATTTTTCTATGACATGTGCTTAAACATGGGCTTTTCTCTATCGTGTCGGTATTTTGAAACTTTTGCTACTTTTTTGCAATGGGATTATTCACTATTTGGATGATTTTCTTTTTAAGGCCCTTCTAATTCTCCTATCTGTTTTTTATTATTGAAATTATTTTTAGGCATCGCCCAGTCATTTGGCGTTCCAATTGCTTTTGAAAAAACAGTCTTTCCTGTCACAGTCATAAAATTCCTGGGTATCAACATCGATACCATTCTATGTCAGTATCAGCTCCCATTGATTAAAATAAATAGGATTCAAAACTTGATTTGTCTCTTTTTATGCAAACAAAAAGGTCTTATTAAAGGATCTGCAGTCTTTCTTAGGGTTACTAGCTTTTGCCACTAGGGTCATGCCAGTCGGTAGAATTTTTCCAGAAGATTGTCTATGGCAATGTCTGGATTAAAGTCTCCTTTTTCCCACATTCGCCTTACCTCTGACTTAAAAGATGATCTTTTGGTTTGTCTCAATTTTTGTCAGACTATAATGGCCGTACTTTCTTTCAAGAAGAATTTGTTTTCTCAGCTGATATGGACCTCTACACTGATTCAGCAGGTTCCTTTGGCTTTACAGCAATTTGGAGTACACACTGGTTTTGTGGTTCTTGGCCTCCTTTTTGGGTGGCCAACAATACAACCAAAAACATAGTATTACATGAGTTTTTCCCCATAGTTGTAGCTTTTGAGCAATGGACAGACACTTTTGCAAACAAAAGAATTTTGAAAAGCGCAGCATGTTCCTGGGAAAGGTAATGTGATAGCTGATGCCCTGTCTCATTTCCAGATGACCCGTTTCAGGCAGCTTTTTCCAGAGGCGGACTTAGTTGGTTACATTTGCCCGAATCATCTGTGGGACCTAATTTAGCTCCTGTTCGTTCGGCAATCAAGAGCTTCATTGCACCCAAAACATGGATCAAATATTTGGTCACATGGAGAAAGTGGCTCTTGATTACTGATGAAATCGTTTTTTTTCTGGTTTCCCTCCTACTGTTGTCTTAGCCTTTCTTTGTTCTCTAATGCAGCAAAAATTATATCTTTCAATCACATTAACAAGACTTTAGCGGGTATTTCCTTTTTCTTGAAGTTGTATAATTTACCAGCTTGCAACAGTTTATTTTCTGTTCGACAAGCTCTAAGGCGGCGTACACACGATCGGATATATCCGATGAAAACGGTCCGCGGACCATTTCCATCGGATATGTCCGATCGGGAGTTTGATCCGATGGCGTGTACACACCATCGGATCAAATTCCCCGCCGCCGGACGGCGCGGTGACGTAGTGGTGACGCGGCGGTGACGTTGACGCCGCCACGTCACCGCACCAGGAAGTAAAACACTTCCGCGCATGCGCCGAATCCATTCGGCAGCGGCGCGGCGGCGGTGGGAGCCGACATGTCTGCTGGTAAGTGTACTAACCAGCAGACATGTCGGGCGGACAGATTCCCACCGGATAGATTTCAAAGCATGCTTTGAAATCTGTCGGGTGGAGAAATCTGTCCGCTAGCCCATACACACGAGCGGAGATGTCTGCTGAAACGGTCCATCGGACCGTTTTCAGCGGACATATCCCCTCGTGTGTACGCGGCCTTAAAAGGATATAGGAGGCAGACCTTTACACCTGATAAGCGTAGACCCATTTCAATAGAACTTTAAAAGATATCTGTTTAACCACTTGATACCCGCCCGCCGTCAAATGACGGCGGGCGGGTAACTCTCTGTTCCTGACAGCACGTCATATGACCTCCTGTCATTTAAATCGGCTAGGGGCGCACGCACACCCGTCGCGTCACTGAGAAGCCTGTGCATGTGCCTGGCGGCCGCGATGGCCGCAGGGCAAACGTGATTGCCGACAATTGAGCTGGGACGTGGAGCTCTGTGTGTAAACACAGAGCTGCACATCCCTGTCAGGGAGAGAGAAGACCGATTGTGTCCCTTTTACATAGGGACACAATCGGTCACCTCCCCCAGTCACCCCCCCTCCCCTATAGTTAGAACACACCTAGGATACACATTTAACCCCTTCCCCGCCCCTAGTGGTTAACCCCTTCCCTGCCAGTTACATTTATACAGTTATCAATGCATATTTATAGCATTGTTCACTGTATAAATGTAAATGGTCCCAAAAATGTGTCAAAAGTGTCCGATGTGTCCGCTATAATGTCCCAGTCCCAAAAAAAAATCGCAGATCGCCGCCATTCCTAGTAAAAAATAAATAATAAATAAATCATAATTATGTCCCCTATTCTGTAGGCAATATAACTTTTGCGCAAACCAGTCACTATACGGTTATTGTGATTTTTTTTACCAAAAATATGTAGAAGAATACGTATCTGCCTAAACTGAGATAAAAAAATGTTGTTGTTTTTTTTAAATGGGATATTTATTATAGCAAAAAGCAAAAAATAATGTGTATTTTTTCAAAATTGTTGCTCTTTTTTTGTTTATAGCGCAAAAAAAAACGCACGGGCGATCAAATACCACCAAAAGAAATCTCTATTTGTGGGGAAAAGAAGGACGTCAATTTTGTTTGGGAGCCACGTCGCACGACCGGGCAATTGTCAGTTAAAGCGACGCAGTGCCGGAAGCTAAAATTTTGTCTGGGCAGGAAGGGGGTGTAGGTGCACAGTAGGCAAGTGGTTAATTACTCAAAAAGTATGTCTTTCAGAATATGAAGCGTTGCTCTTCCACACAGCTTTTGTGCTAATTTTCTTTGCAGCGCTTCGCATCTCTGAAATTTCAAACAATAAAAAAGATGATTCTGGTTTAAAATTTGGAGAGATTTGTATTACGCAAGGTAAAGTTCAGGTTTTTATTAGCAAATCCAAAACAGACTTGTTTGGTAAAGGTCATTGGCTCACTCTATATGCATGTGGCGACCCCATTATTTGCCCTTATTTAATCCCTTCCGAATATGTCTCGGTTAGGCCTTCTTGTATGGGAAATTTTCTGGTTCATCTAGATCGTTCTCTATTAACAAGATTTCAAATCCCAGTTATTTTTCAGCGCTGTTTGAATTTTTTAGGCCTTTAGTCACCTAAAATTTTCATCTTATTCTTTCCGGATCGGAGCAGCCACTGAAGCAGCTAGATTGGGCCTCAATGATGCTGTAATTAAGAGGTTTAATCTTTATATTCGCCCCAACTTATCTCTCTGATTCTAGGTTCAAAAACTTCCGTCTGGATTGTTGGACATTCATTTGTTCACTGGGCTCATAAACGGGCGTGTCAGCGTTGTTACTCTACTAATTTAAAAAAAAAAGTTTTCTGGAAAGGTATTCATGGTCTCCGGTGGAACAACCTTTTTCATCATATTTCTTTGTTATCTCATATTTTGCCTTATCC